>CAUYQG010010367.1:0-20568 GCA_963574415.1 Tarsius wallacei
CCATTGCACCCGGCCTGTTTCTCCCATTTTAAGGGGTGAGGGAGAAAAACCAAGGTGGCCCATCTTTCGTAAGTGCAAAGAAACCTCCAGCTCAGAGCCACAGACCTCACGCAGGATGGCGGGGCCTGGGTCCTTCTCTCATCTGCAGTGAACAGGCACCCTGGTGAGGTCCTGGTCACATGGGGTCCACCAGGGGTGACTCCAAGGGCAGTGCTCTGTTCAGCGCCCTGAACCAATGATTTGCTTTCTGAACACCTACACTCTAGCAAATTAAACATTCCTGTGTCCATGTTTCATGAGAAATATTCCAGTTGCTGTTTGAAGATAATGAAATTAGGGCCCAAGGCTGAGGCCAATGAGTGCACACACACACACACACACACACACACAGGACAATCAAGATGTTTTGAAGGAATCTTGCAGTGTTAGATTTCCCCCTGAACTTCTGCCCATTTCTGTTAACTCAAGAGGGACACACAGGCTCCCTGCACAGCCTCAGAAAAGCGGATCCAATTTAGCACTGCATGTATTTGGTCTTACAACTCCTCTCAGAGGTTCCTGAGGCTTGGATCTGACTTCAGAACTAGACTGAGAGCACCCAAGGGCAGCCAGCCTCCCTCAGTACATGGAACCTGAAGGCACTGGCTCTGGGATGTGACAGGGTGTGACAAGTGTCATGTGACACCACCACCTACTCATGATGGGACTGTCCACCAGTCTCAGTTTTCTCATCAGTAACTGAGGAAAATACCCAACCTTGGTAGGATAGGGAAAAAAAAAGGAAGATGCCCACAGTATTAGATTGAACCATTTGAAAATCATCTATTTGACCTGCCAATAATAGCAATCGCAAGTGATGGAACCCAGTCCTGAGCATGGGACCTGTTGCAGTGATCATTCGGTGACAGGTGCCCTTAGGAGTACCCGGCAGTGTGGCGCCATGGTAAGTCCTCCCTGAATCAGCATCGAACACTTTGGGCTTATCATTGATGTAAGAGCTTATGAAACGGAGGCCCTGCCCCTGCAAAGTTTCATCATTCCTTCAACACCGAATTGCCCGTAAGTAGCAGGCACTGTGCTAGGCAGCCAGAAGGCAAACATGGAGAAAAGAGAACCTGTCAATGCTCACACGCTCACGAGGCCCAGTGGGCCGGGAAAGGATTGCAATGCCTGTGCCAGAGTGTGAGGATGGGGACTCCGCTGACACAGAAGAAAGGAGGACTGTTTACAGCGCAGCGAGGCCAGGGGCGCCAAGGAAGGGGTGGCCAATGAGCTGGTAGTTACTGGGCTCTCTCTGTGTACCAGGCGCTGTTCTGAGCTTTTTATATAATTGCATTAGTCCTTCAAATAATACCAGAAGATACTGTATTCTCACCCCTGTTTTGCAAATATGAATAGTGGAGAGGAGAGAAGTGAGGTGATTTGCTCCAGATCATACTGCGAGGAAGTGGCAGTGCTGGGATTTGAACCCAAGAATTCTGACGGCAGAGCCCATGGGATGAACCATTATGCCAACGCGGGGAAGTGGAATAAGAGGCAAGGGACATGTGCTCAGTCCATGACCTCCCTTCCTCCCTCCCAGAAACGCAGCGAGGCCCTTTTTTTCTTTTTGAGTTGGAGTCTCACTCTGTTGCCCAGACTGGAGTGCAGGGGCATGCTCCCGGCCACTGCAGCCTCGACCTGCTGGGCTCCGGCGATCCTTCCGCCTCAGCCTTCCAAGGAGCTGGAACTACAGGCGCGCGCCACCACACCCAGCTAATTTTTGATTTATGGTAGAGACGAGGTCTCGCCAAGTTGCCCAGGCTGTTCTCGAACCCGTGGGCTCAGGCAATCCCCTCACCTCAGCCTCCCAAAGTGCTGGGATGACAGGCTGAGCCACCGAGCCTGGCCTATTTTTAATTCATAGTGTTGCTGCTGCCCTGAGGACACAGGCCGGGTGGCTGTGGTGGAGTGACAAGGTTCTCTAGCCAACGCCTCTGAGGGTTACTTTCAGTGGATTCATCCAACCAGAACACAAAGTCCCTGATGATGAAGTGTGGTTAAGGCTAAATCTTCCTCTTGAGGGAAAGCCATGATCCAGATGGCCAGGAAGCAGCCCCCTTTCCCCTCCAGAAGCTGCTGGAGCCTGGAGCAGGGAGTCTTTCCGAATCCTCTGGGTGAGTTGGGAGGGTGACGGTGCCCTTGTAGTGGGCGAAGAAGAGAGGAAACGCTTAACTTTCCTTTTCCTCATTTACCTGCACATCCCATGCGTACATGACGAGGAAGCAGAGTTCAACGAGGATTCTTTCAACCACAGAGTTCCTAGCAAGTCCCAGGCACTGAACTTGATACTGCAGGTAGCACGAGAAATGAGAGCCTACCCTTTCCAAGTGGCATACAGTCCAGAGTGAGGGTGTCCCCAGACAAACAATGACAGGAGACTGTGCCGTAAGTGCCGTAATACAAGGAGGCACGAGGGGTCACGGGGCCAAAAGGTCGGGAGCATCTGAGCCCATCTCAAAAGAGCCAGACAGGTGGGAGGATGACCAGGAAAGGACGATGCAACGGAAACCAACAGAAGAGACAGTTTTTAGAAGGAGGGAGTTGTCGATGGTGCCCTAAACCACAACAGAACAAGTAAAACGAGACTTGGAAAGGGTTCTTAGGATCTGACGACTCTGGCCCCAATGGTCTCAGTTGAGCAGAGGAAACAGAGTCCGACTGCAGTTGGAAGACAGGCCGTGGAGGCCGAAGGGTTGGTAGAGGGTTGAGGGTGGAGCACGTCAGATCCGTGGGACTGACCGATCCACCGACGCGGGCTGTCAGTGCTTGTCCGGGTTTCAGCACTGAAAGTCCTGCACCCTGGGAAACCTCGGTCCTGGGCTAGCCAATCATAGGATGGCTGAGCACTTTACTGCCACCCACGAAGCCCCCTAAAAAATCCCTCCAAGATGATGAGGACAGCTGCAAACAGTCTGTGACTCAGCAAGTCAGGCCAGGAGACCCAGGGGCTAAAGGTCCCTTTTTTACAAATATCCTGAGCTTTCTCACCCGTGGAAGACAAAGACAAGTCCAACTAGATACTTGTGGCCAGAGGACACTGATTTGTTCACTCATTCTAAAACCTTTTATTTGCACCTGATGCGCCCCAAGGTTCTGTGTGACTCAGGACATTTGCTTAATCAGGTTACTCTGTAAGCTCATTCCGGCGGACCCTAAGGCCATGGGAACACGCTTCTTCTCATCAGACTACCCTAGGATTATCTTGAATTTCCCAGTTTGCTCTATAATTTTATTATACTCATTATTACTTGGGAAAACATTCTGAAGCAAGGTCCCAGCAGCATTCTTTCCCCATCATTAATTATTCTGTTTCAATTCTCAGAGCGCAGGCTGGCTGGCAGGTGAAACAGACATCACCTTCGGGACATCCTGATGGCCTCATACCCTCCTTCTCCTTTGCCCACAGAAGGCCAACTGAAGACCCCTCCAGAGAGGGCCACAGCTCCTGACCGCCCCATACCGACCCCCTGTGATGACTGAGCCCTGCCAAAACATGCTGGGTTGATGTATTCCCAGAAAGCTCCACCCCTGTGTTTCCTGCCACCTGCCCGAGCACTGTGGTCTGACTACCGTGGACACTGACACCCATTCTTCGAGCTGTGCAGAGGCACCAATGGTGCACCAAAGGTCACGTCTGAATTATGCCTTAAGTGCCTTTTGTCAAGTGGAGCCAGTAAGATAACAGTGAACATAACAGAACATTCCCAGCAGCTGAGAAGACCGGGTACCAAGGCCGGACCACTGCAAAGGATGGAGCAAAGTCCGTGTCCTGCATCCAGAGGGGCTGATGGTGACTTGGAAGGCAGAATGACTAACTGCTGCACCAACGGCGAGAGCCTATGTCTCGTGATGTGCCACCATCCTCTGAGAGTGCCATGTTCCGGGGCACCTAGCACTGTTACAGTCCCTGGTGTCTTCATAATATGGGTGGAAATATTCACACACTGGCGAGCTGAAACTCATGACGCCGTGTTGATGTTCTTCCCTCAAGCTCTCAGATGATGAATCACCAAGTGGAGCATGGGAAGTGAACTTGGCCTCTGCCTGACGGCCTGGGAGATGAGGCATGAGGAGGACACAGGGGATGGGCGCGTGGGGGGCTTGCTGCCTGCATGGCTTCTCTCTGGCTTCTTCCTTAGAGGGCTCAGCCTCCCAGATGCTCCGGTGAGCTGTCCCACCTGTGGGCAGGAAACGTGGGCACCCTTCAGAATTCACTCCAATCTTGATAGTCTCTCCTCCACCCTGGCACGCCCAAAGTGTGTCATTAATGTGGAGTTGATGGATAGATAAATGCATAAATGAAAGCCAGCCTCTTGCCTTCTCCTCTGAGGATACCCTGTCTCCTGACACATGAAACGTCAACAAGCTGCAGTGCTGTAACCAACACTTGCCCATAAGACCCAGCCCTTGGCACAGAGAGAAGGGGAGGGCGCTGGAAGCCTCTCTCTGCAGAGGAGGTGGCTGTGGCCATTTGCCTCTGGGCAGCCTCTCGGACCAGGGAGCCCTAATGGCCAGAACCCAGGGCACTGCCTGGAATTAATGGCTGGCTGGGAAAATGGCCCGGGACACAGCAAGCGCCATTAAGCCCAGCCAGTTATTAATCCCCAGCAAAAGCCTGATGCCAAGGTCATTAGAGCTGTTGTGAGGTGAAAAATGCCCAGGAAAATGTGCAGTGCACAGAGTCGCCGTCGTCCAGGCCACTGATGCTCGGAGCCGTGGTCCAGGCCCCAGGAGCAGGGTGTGCTGGGCAGGAGTCACAGAGACAGGGGGACGGGCGGCTCTCCAGGGCAAGCACGCACACGTACACACACATGCTTGCACAGACACACACACGTGCATGCACAGACACATGTGCACACGAGAGCGTGCACACTTGGAGTTCACCATTTTATGTTTGCTGTCTCTTTCGCTCTTCGGTCATTTGTAAGCATTTGCCATCATCCCAGAACCCAACACAGCGTCTGCAATGTTGGGGCGGGCTCATGAATATTTTAGAAATTGTGATGAGACTCTCCCTCTTTCATTCCCCGCTGCCTCCAGCAACAACAACAACAACAGCAACACCAGACAAACCCCAAATCAGGGGTGCAACTTTCATCACAACGAACACCTCTGAGCTGTGGCGACAGGAGCAATCCCTGCCTGGGGACCCGTGCTCAGGGAATCAAGGTCTGATTTCTGTCACAGTCCAAAAAGCAAGAGCAGGAGGAATTCTCCCTGTGACCCAGTGGATGCCTCCGGAGCCTTCCTTGGGAGAATAGACCAGGCCAAGCCAAATTAAACTTGACACCTAAAACACTCAGTGATGTCCTTGCAAACATTTGCAGCACGGCAGTCGCAGGCTTCGAGTTTTTAAAATTCTGATTTATCTGGCAGAGGGAAGGCACCTCAGAGCGTAATGTCCATTAGCTCAGTAATGAGACCGGTCTTGCTCTGGGAGCTGCCTGTTGGTCTGGAGCAAACACAAGATATATTAAATGGCTTCAGGTATTTCGAGAATCTCTGCACTCTTCAATCTGATGTTTTCCTGTAATTACTGTGCTTTTATTAGCTGTCAGTCTCCGTTCGGGCTGACACTGGGTAGAAGCCATGCTGATTATTTAATGTGATTCGCTAGAAAAATGTTACTCTTCCAAGCGGCTCTTTTCACTTTTGTTCAATGACAAGCCCACCCACCAGCCTTCACTGCCAAGAAGTCTTCCTCCCTCCACCCAGCACCTCTGTCTTATTTCCATCTAGTGCTGTCGAAGGCTGCAAGAGCTCTGTGGGCGGCGGACGGTACTGAGCAGTGTCTCGCTGGCTGTGAACTTGCTTCTTCCACTTGTTAGGTGTGCAATGCGGGGCAAAGTTGCTTCTCTTTTCTGGGCCCCTTTTTCCATCTGCAGCACGAATGCAATGCAGTAAAGCCAATCTCAAAGGGAGGGCGTGTCGTATGATCAGTGGGCCTTCCACCCAGACACTCAAGCAGCGATTCAAGGTTCGCTCTTGGTGTGCTCTCTTCCTCTACCCCTGCGGCTCACACAACCCACTGGATCTGTCCTCCCGCAGATGCCTCCAGTCTTACCACGCCTCGCCGTCCCTGCTGCCACCTCCTCCGTCTAAGCCATCACCATCACCATCTCATCCCAGCTCCTAAGGCACCCCTAGCTCTCAGCTTTACCTCCCTCATCCTCTCTGTCCCTTACATTTCTGCCTCTACGAAGCGCGTGGGGTCACCTTCAACGTGTAAATCGGCACGCCACCCACCCGCTTAGAGCTTCCTACTATTTGCTTCTTATTGCCCTGGGAATGAGAAACCAAGCTTTACATGAGTTCTGCACTGTGGCCCCCAAGAGCTGCAGTTTCTACCTGTCTGTTTTTCTCAGCATCACCCTGTGCTGCACTCTGCCTTGGTTACACCGTCATCTCTCCGTCACTTGCCGTCTGACGTGCTCTGTGTTAGTGCTTCCTCCCCCCCAAGCTGCTGTTCTTTCAACCTCTGCACGCTGACTCCTTCACAGCCTTCAAGTGCTACCTAAAACCGCCGACACTCCTCCCAGGGAGGCCTTCCCCGCCACGCAGTCTAAGCCAGCCCTGCCCCCACCCTGCTATTCTCTCATTACCCGAGTTTTAAAAAAAAAATTCAAGTATTACTACCTAAAGTGATTTCAAAGTAATCTCTGTACATCTCCGCGTTCAAGCCCCACAAAAGGAGGGTTTCTGTCTCACATGGCGTCTTCAGCACCAAGGACAGCGTCCAGCCCAGAGAAGGGGTTGGACAAACAGTGTCTTTGGATGAACAAGTGAATGAGAAGCTATGGAACGAACTTGCCAGTGTCCGGCACATAATGAGTGTGAAACAGATATTCTTATTGGATTTAAGTATCCCCATTCTGCCAGTCCCTGGTATTTTCTGACTGGGTAACGAGGATGCTATTTTCTAAGTGCAGTGTTTGGAATCTGCGTTACAGCCGCCTTCAGCACTAAATGACCTTCAGAGGGAGGTCGAGGAAATCCCATTAGTTTTTAAAATTTAATTGCATTCTTTTTTAAGTGTCTTTTCAACAGCTTTATTGAGATTAATTTGCAAACCATAAAGTCCACCCGTTTTAAACGCAAATTACATACATTTTGGTATATTTACAGACGTGGGTAACCATCACTATGACCTAATTTTAGGACATTTCCATCATCCTGAATATAAACCTCATGCCCACGGATAGTCCCTCCCTATCCCAAATCCAGCCTGAGGCAACCGCAAATCTACTTTTTATCTTTACAGACTGGCCTTTCCTGGGCAAATCGCACACACAGAATCATACAATATATAGTCTTTTATGTCTGGCTTCTCTCACTTAGCATAATCATTTTGAAGTTTATCGTCGTTTCTTTTTATCCATATCCATTGTATGGATACACTGCATTTTGTTTATGCATTCATCCATCGATGGGGATTTGAGTTGTCTTCATTTTTTAGCTATTATGAATAATGGTATTATGAACATCCACATGCAAATCTTTATGTGGGCATATGTTTTCATTTTTCTTGAGTAGATACCTAGGAGTGAAGTTACTGGGTCCTAAGACAATTTTGTTTAATATTGGGAAAATTGTCAGGCTGCTTTCCAAAATGGCCATGCCACTTTACATACCCATCCGCAATGTTCCAATCTCTACATCCTTGTCACCACTTAGTATTGTCTCTTCTGATTACTCTAATGGGTGAAGGGAAGACTCTCATTGTGCTTTTTGATTTGCATTTTTTTCCTGAGTGCCTAATGGTGTTAAGCATCTTTTCATGGGCTTATTTAAGCCATTATTTTCAGGGTTCTAATTCCATCTGCTGTGCCCCCCAAAAAGTGCCACTGAGACTAAGTGATTCTGTTGAACTCTGAGTCAACATTCAGCCAACTTCTGTGGGAGCCACATGTGTTAATGTCCACTGGCCACAGAAAGGGAGATGGTCTGTGTGCATAGAGAACAGTAAGAAAAGGGGGTCGTTTCAACAACACCCTTAAGTCTGGAGAGGTAGGCTCCAAGAGAAAAGTAAAGGGAGTGATTGCTGGGACTTGTTTTTATTCTGAAATCAAATTTTGCTAACTAAGGTTAGAAAATTCACTTCACCTAGTCATTTACATAAAAATGAGTTTCGCAGAATCATGGAATAATAACTGTGGCAGAGATGATCAAGGCCAGTCATTCTCACAGAGCAGCAGTAACCACACAGTCTAGGAACTTACTGGAAATGCGAATAATCAGGCAGCAGCCCAGACCAGCTGAACCAGAGGTTCAGGATGGGGCCCAGAGATCTGCATATTCCAAGCCCTGCAGGCGGTTCTGATGCACCCTCCTCAGCTGAGAACCACTGGGCTAGGCCCGAACTCTGGCTTTACAGACTCAGAGGAAGTTCAAGGGTTCATGGGGTTTGTTCAAAGTCACGCACTAAAGGCAGCACCTGCGATGGACCCCAGGTCTCACTTGTGAAAATGTAAGAAAACCCACCAAGATCTATGGATCTGTTCAAAGTCCCTGGGGGCCGGGCTCGGTGGCTCAGTCTGTCATCCCAGCACTTTGGGAGACCGTGGTGAATGAATTGCCTGAGCCTGTGGGTTCGAGACCAGCCCGGGCAACTTGGCGACACCTCATCTCTACAATAAAATTAAAAAATAGCCGGGCATGGTAGCGCGCGTCTGTAGTTCCGGCTACTCGGAAGGCTGAGGCAGAAAGATCGCTGGAGCCAGAAGATGGATGCTGGGGGGGCCATGAGTGTGTGTGCCACTGCACTCCAGCCTGGGTGAAGGAGTGAGACTCCAACTCAGAAAACAACAACAACAACAACAACAACAAACAAACAAAAAACCCCAAACAAAGTCACTGGGACTCATGAATTAATAGAAAAAAGGAATCATGAATTAATAGGACACTCAAGATGCAACCTAAAAACAGAAGTGGTTTGGGGGGAACAGACAAATAAATAAGAAGGAGTCCCCCTCACGTGACGTGAGCCCTCACCCCGCAGGGCTGCCCGCCTCTGCACCGCCTGTCTGTGTATTCGGAACAAGCAACGGAGAATAGCGATAAAGTATCTCAACCCTCATCACAGGAACGATGCCAAATGCCGCTGTGCATGGTGGGGGCTACATTTGCCCCGGAGGTTGGGTCGCTTGGGCTACTCTCAGGTCAGGAAGCCTCCCAGAGGGGGGCCAGCCAGGCCTCTCCTCTCTGCTGGGGGTGTTCTACCTTCCCCAAAAGATATGTTAAGCCCCAAACCCCGATCCCCGTGAATGGGACCGTCTCTGGAAACATAATTTTTTTGGTCTTTGTTTTGGGTCGGAGTCTCACTCTGTCGCCCAGCCTGGAGTGAAGTGGCACGATTCCAGCCTCAACCTCCTGAGCTCAGGTGATCCTCCTGCCTTGGCCTCCGGAGTAGCTGGGACTACGGGCATGCACCACCTCACCCAGCTACTTTTAAAAGTTTTTGTAGAGACGAGAGCTTGCTATGTTGCCCAGGCTGGTCTCAAACTCCTGGGCTCAGGCAATCCTCCCGCCTTGGCCTTCCAAAGTGCTGGGATTATAGGCGTGGGCCACCACACCCAGTGGAAACAGAGTTTTTGCAGATGTAATGAAGTTTTATAACAAGATGAGGTCATATGGACTGTCACCCCTCCCTTGTGCTAATGGACTAGGGTTCAGGGCCCACTCATGGGTGAGGACATGTGGTATTCAGTTCTTTGGTTCTGTGTCAGATCACGAATCGGGCACTGCTAGGGGAGGCCGGGGGTGGGGTGGGGGGTGGGACACGAAACAACAGAAAGGGTACCAGGTCCTAAACTAGGGGGAGTGAGGATTAGTTGGAGGCCCAAACTTTACCTGCACACAGTCTGCTTGTGTAGTTAATCCGCATCGCCACAATAATAATAAAACACACACACACACACACACACACACAAGCTTTACTATATGCATGTAAAACTATTCAGAAAGAAGAAAAAAGTTGCAAAGATCAAATTTTTAATGACAAAAAAAAAAGATGAGGTCACACTGCATCAGGGCAGGTTCTTAGTCCAGCCACTGGTGAGGTTACAAGAAGAGACCCAGAAACACAGAGACACACCACGGGGGAACACCCTATGGGGCAGGAGACAGAGGCCGAGGTGAGGTGTCTACCAGCCGGGAATGCCAAGGAGCCACGGGTAACCACCAGAGGCCAGAAGATGCAAGGAAGGGTTCTTCCCAGAGCTTTCAAGGGACTGGCCGTGCCCACGTCTCGCTTTGACTTCCAGCCTCCAGAACGCTGAGGGAAACCACGTCTGTTGTTTACAGACAGCCGGTGTGTGGTCATTTGTCCCCGCAGCTCGAGGGAACGAATGCTTGCCACCAACAGGGTCGCCGCCCTCTGCCTGACACCCTCCTCCGTTTTTCAGGTCGGCCTGGGCTTGGAGAGTGTCAGCTCAATGGGTCAGCCAGCCAAGTCCCAGAGAGGGTCATGGTAAACCTAGCCCCGGAAGCGTCAGCTCTAATGGGCTGGCAAGCCAAGCCCTGAGAGTGTTGTTGGTTCGGGGGCCTGGCAAGCCTAGCGCCCCGGGGTGTCTCAGCTTTGGAATCTCGCCTTCTTCCGGCAACTCTTGGTTCAGCTGACTCTGTTGGCTGGCACTCTGGGGTGCACGGCTTTTCGGCTCCAACCATCTTCTGCCACTCTTCAGGTCGAGGTTCTTGTCTCACGCCCAGGAAGAATGAGGGACACGGACAGTTAGAAAGTGAGAAAGCAGGACAGAAAAGCCCCCACAGTGGGAGGGGGCCCGAAGGGGTTGCCTATCTGGGGCCGAAAACCTGGTGCTTATACAGCCCTAAGTCCAAGCCGATTGGCTAGCACTAGCTGGGAGCTGTAGCTGTTCTGATTGGTTAGTCGTAAGGCCCAATCGGCCTAATGGTGAGCTGATTGGTTGCTTTTTGACCCCAGCAGTGAGTACTTAAGCGCTAGCCTGGGAGGCCAGCAGGGCGCTTGTTTACCAATGCCGAGCCTGAGAGGCCTGCCGGGAATTCGCTACATTTCGCTACATTGTAACCAGATTCGCTACATTGTTACCAGATTCGCTACATTGTTACCAGAGGACCCGCCTGTCTGTCTGCCTTGGCTTTCTCTAGCTATCTCCTGTCTCTCCTCCATCATCTCCCACTGCCCATTCCACACACCCCCCCCCCGCCCCCCACCGTGTCCTGTGGCTTTCACTCTGCACAGCTGCCACAGCGTTTCAAAGCTCCATCCCACCGCTCTCCGCCCCTGCTTGAAGAGTGAAATCTGAGTTCTCCGTCTGCTCAGAGCCTCATCTGCCTCATGGCCCTCACCTGTGTCACTCCCCATGGTCCTCTACCTCCGGTCCCACCGCCCCCTCCTTTCTGCTCATGGAAGCACCAGGCATTCCTTCTCTACTCCTTGGCCTTACTCATTTGCTTGCCTCCTCATCTCGCAAGTTTCAGCTTAAAAACTGCTTCCTCCAGGAAGCCTTTCTTGACTGCCTCCCGCACTCATTCTCTAACAAAGACATGAGCCAAGCATAACACTCAGTGTTCAACCAGTGTGCCAGGCACTCTTCTGAGCACAGTCCACACATCGTCTAAGCTATTCCTGGAAACAGCCCAGAGAGGCAAATTCTCCCATGCTCTCTTTCTCTCTCTATCAGATGAGGGCCCCGAGGCACAATTTAGTCACCTTCATGGTATTCATCACAGTCTTTAATGATTTAAATGTTTCTTTTTTTTTTTTTTTGAGTTGGAGTCTCACTCTGTCGCCCAGGCTGGAGGGCAGTGACCGCTCCTGGCCACCGCAGCCTAGACCTGCTGGGCTCTGGCGATCCTTCTGCCTCAGCCTTCCAAGTAGCCGGAACTACAGGCACGCGCTACCACGCCCGGCTGATTTTTTGATTTATTGTAGAGATGAGGTCTTGCCAAGTTGCCCAGGCGGGTCTCGAACTCGTGGGCTCAGGCAGTCCACTCACCTCAGCCTCCCAAAGCGCGGGAGCCACTGAGCCCGGCTATGTTTCATTTCTTCATCGTCTGTTTTCCACAGACACGAGCACCACGCAGAAGGGACCGGGCTCGGTGTATAAGAAGGCGCTTAAGAAATAGTTAAAGAAACCTCTCGCATCTCAGTGCCTTATTTCTCAGCAAGCTGCAGATGATTTTCCTCTGTTCAGCAGAGGCGTGGACAAGCTGTCAGGGGAACCGGCCCAGGTGTTTCTTTTGGGAATGCTGGGACATCGTTGACACTATGCACTGGTTCACCTGCGGGCCTTCAGAAAACTCCCTGATGCGATTTCTTCCAAAGGTCACACATAGGCAATTAGTTCCTCCAGGAGGAGATCAGATATAAAGGCCCCTGGCACTCATTAAAACAAACAAAAGCTGCATTTTCATTAGCGTGGGGTGATATTCAATGTGGCCAGGCAAGAGGTGCCCCAGAACGGGCTACATTAGAGAGGACCCTGAGACAAACAGCATGGCCCCAACTCTGGGAAGACGCCCGAGAACGGATGGTCAGTGGCAGCTCCCTCTCAGAGAGAGCTGTATTTAACTGGGGGAGAAAGCTGAGATATTAAGTGACCCAACGAGACAAAAAATCAAATTGAGCAGAGCAGTACATTTATAGTGTGAAAGTGGAAAGAGCCCCGGCTGGGAGTCAGACTTGGGCTCAAATCTCAGCTCAGTCGTTATGGGTAGGCACTGCCCGGCTCTCGGGCTCAGTCTTCTCGTCTGGAGAATGACCATGTTGGACAATCAACAAAGAGAGGCCATGAGTAGTCTCATGGCTTAAGCCCAGCTGAGTGGCCTGCCACTCATGGATGCCGCCCTCTTCCCTCCGACCTGCCACTCATGGATGCTGCTGACCCAGCTTCCTGGATGTCTGTGGAATTTGATCATTTCCACCTGCCTGCACTTTTCCTTCCCCCAAGCCCATCCTGGCTCCATCCCAATCACCCCCATGTCTCATGGCCAGTCCTCCCACGGCCACCTGTTTTTCTCCACACCAGCCAGGGTGGCCCTGCTAGAATGTGCCTCTAATGAGGGCCTCCCTTGGCTTGGTGTCTCCAAATGGCCTCCTACTGCTTTGAGGATGAGGATGAGGATGAGGTGGCTTACCAGACCCTGACACCTGCAAAGTCCCTCTGCCTCTCCTACCCGATCGTGCTTCCTCGACACCCCAGTCACACTGACTTTGTTTAACCTCAGAGCTCCTTGGAGTTATTCATGATGTTTTGCCTTAGGACCTTGACAAGTGATCTCCCTGGAGCCCATGTCTCCTCAATTGTACGCCAGAACCAGACTACCCCCTACCCTGTGACTTAACTATAATAATATAACATGATATGACATAATACAATATAATATGATATAATAATATCCAAAATGTTCCCTCACTGCCTCCTCCCCCACCTATGACTTTTGCACCTCTTTTAACTCCTTTCAAAGCATCCCTTCCTCAGAGAGTGTTCCCTAAACTCCAGGATGAGCTGTGCCTCCGTTTTGCCTTTTGTAATTCTCACCATATTGGCAATCACCAGTCCAGTATCTCTCTTCCCTGCAAAGTTACAAGGCTCTGAAGGACTGAGCTCATGTCTGTGTTGGGTTTGTCCATCACACTGTCCCCAGGACCTGATGTGCGGTAGGTGCACGCTACCTATTGGCTGTACAAGTAACTAAATTAGTCAATGCTGATGAGGGGGTCGTTGCAGAGTCACCACCTCTCACAAGCTTTCTGGCTGAGTTTCCGTTCTATTTTCCATGCCTGAGGGTAGAACAAGAGGCACATCCAGCCAAAATCAAAGATTTAATTTGGGGCAAATACTCATTTTTTTTCCCATCAAAGACTAAGGAGCTCAAACCAATTACATTGTGACCTCACTCCCACTCATCTTATCATCTGAGTAGAAGGGAGTTTCCAGGATGAGTCATCGTTTGAAGTTCTGGACACTGACTACCGCCAAGCAGCAAATAACCAGACTGTGTCGGTGTTGACACTTTGGTTCTCAAGCTGATGGTTTGTTTATTGAACTGCCTACATCAGGGGCTCTGGGAGGGGAAGAATGGTCATCAGCAGCCCGGGTGACAACTCAGCGCCCCAGCTGGAAACACATGAGTAAACAAAATCATAATTTTTCACTTTGCCAAGCTTGGTAAACACCAACTTGATGAGCTATCAGCGAGGCTGCCATTAGTTAAGTAAATAAAACATGAGTGGGGAAGAGGATTTTTGACACAGGCACAGCTGACGCATTTGCTGACCACTGTCCGACATGAGCCGTGGTAACCACACTGGGAAGGGACCCTGACACCTGCTTTAATCTTGCCAAACATGATGCGTCCCCTGGGTCACAGAATGACTTACACTGTGTTAGTGAAAAGTCACATTTTTCTTCTTTCCCCTTTCCATGTGCACAACGCATAGTTATTAAGCACCTACTGTTTATGTAATGGGACTTTTTAGGCAGGCTGCCCAGTGTAGAGAACTGTCTTCACTCCAACTATGCCCAGACTTGGTGAGAGTCATGAAATGCAAGGAAGTGGATTCTTGGCAAGAAGTGGCGGAGGCCGCCCGGCTCCTTCAAGAGCCTGGAAGTGAGGGGAGGCAGACAAGATGGATAGCTTCAGAGAGTTCCCAGGGTCAGAAACATTCTTCTTTTTTTAGACACAGGGAACATTTTTATCCTGTCTTCTTTTGATACTCCTCTTTTGGCCCCATCCATTTATATTAGATCTTTCTTTAGCTTCTACTTAAGCATATTAGCAGATCTATAACTTCCCGGAGATTTTTGGGAGCCTGACTCATGGCTTCAGCCTGCAACTCCTTGGAGATGTCTCCCCCACTCCAGGTCTTCCTCTGCCTGTGCTTGGAATCCAACTCCCTTCAGTCCTGTGGGTTGTGTCTATTTCTAAGGATGAGGTCAATAAAAACCAGGTCTTATAAGTACCAAAATAGCAAGCATAATGACCACCTTTTTTTTTTTTGAGTCAGAGTCTCACTTTGTCACCCAGACTGGAGTGCAGTGGCACAATCATAGCTCACAACCTCAACTTCCTGAGCTCAAGTGATCCTTCCGCCTCAGCCTCCGGAATAGCTGGGACCGCAGGTGCATGCCATCATGCCCGGCTAATTTTTGTGGAGATGAGCTCTCACTATGTTGCCCAAGCTAGTCTCAAACTCCTGGGCTCCAGGGGTCCTCCTGCCTCAGCCTTCCAAAGTGCTGGGATTACAGGTGTGAGCCACTGTGTCAAGCCACAATTACCAATTTTTACAGAGAAACTTTTTACGTTATTACTCTCATCTCAGTTCATCCTAACATAAGCCTCCAAGAGCCATACTACCACCTTGGTCCATCCCGAGGAAGCAGAGGCTCGGGGGTTACGTTGCTCAAGGTCATCGAGTTTCCCAGGCGTCGTCTGTGCCGTGCTGAGGGCGATGCCACTCCCATATGCATGGGTGCTGTTTCCGTCACAACAAAATAAAAGGACTGGCAAGAAGGGCCACTGGGGAGTCTTAAAGGAAGAACAAAGAAAACCCACAGAAGGAGGTTGGTCAATAACAAAAATAGCAGGAGAAACGAGACAGCATCGAGACACATGGAGCGTGAGGCATTGAGAAGACAGGCGACCGTGACAATTCCGGGGGCCTGAGTGGCTGACGAGGAAACTTTCCGGAATGGCTGAATTCAGGAGGCGTTCGGCGCAGGAACAAACGTGTCCACGCCACTCAAAAGCCGCCAGCAGGCAACACACGGCATCACAATAAGTGACATTCATCTGGTGATCCCAAGTCATCAAGAAAAGCTTAAATTCAGTTTTGTTCACTTAGGTAGGAAAGTATAAAACCGATTTGAAACCTTCAAAAATAATTTAGACAAATACGATTTGGTGCTCAAAGGGACTGCGCTGACGTTATTTTCAGCCTCATTTGCTCATAAAATTTATTTCCTAGCCATGCTTCAAAACGAGGGGCTGGACTCTTTGGAACGTTATTGCCGGAAGATAAAGAGGTTTGCTTCCCTCACTCAAGTCCGACAGTGATGACTAACGCTCCATCGGAATTCCTGCTTCCCTTCCGCGGTGTAGAGTCACAGGTGGGCGTGGCTGCCCCCGAGAGACTGTGCTTCTGGTCCCTGTGTCTCTGGGGAGAGCCGGGTGCCTCCTGGTGGGACTGGAGCAGAGGTCACTGGACAGCTTCTCACTCTTCCCATTCTGATTCAGCCTTGGTCTACACGGCACAGCGAACGCGTAAGCCACCGTTGAGTGGCAGAGCCAAAGAACGGAAGAAGACCAAGCCCCTGAGTCACTGCTGGGTGTGAGAAATTAGGAATGCCCACCTTTTTAACCATGTAAGGAAGAAAAAGAAATGATCATTTTTGAGCTATCATACATTTTTGGGGATCTCTTTGTGACAGTAGACAGTGTAACTAATTATTATTTCAGGCAGCCAAGAAACTTTCTATTTTTTTTTTTCCTTTTTTTGAGTTGGCGCCTCGCTCTGTCACCGAGGCTGGAGTGCAGTGGCAAGATCAAGGCTTACTGTAGCCTCGACCTCCTGGGATAAGGAGAACTTCCTATCTTGGCCTCCCAAATAGCTGGGACTATAGGCATACACCACCACGCATGGCTAATTTTATGAATTTACTTATTTTTTGTAGAGATGAGGTCTCTCTCTGGTCTCAAACTCCTGGGCTCAAGCAATCCTCCCACCTCGGCCTCCCAAAGTGCTTGGATTACAGGTGTGAACCACCACATCTGGCTATTTTTAAAAACTTATCGTATGAAGTGGCAGAGTGCAGGGACCATGTTTTCTGTCTAATTTCTAGTTCTGAGCACATCACTCTAGCTCAATGATCTTCTGAAACCCGTCATGACCTGCAGAGGGAAGTCTGCATTTTTCTTTTTTTTTTTTTCATGTATTTGCCTTCAACTGTTTCTCTTTTTTTATTTTTTATCTTTTTTTTAAAGATGTGGGGTACAATTCAGGATTAGGTATACAAGTGGACATCATACAGGTAAAGTTTGGGCCTCCCTTGGGTCCCCACTTTGCCTGGTTTGAGATCAGGTACCCTGATTGATGTTATGTTTCCCCCTCCCCACACCCCGGCAGTATCCCACTACTGCCAATCCCTTTCTTATCGTATTATGGTCAATGTTCAGGGTCCACTGATGAGTGAGAACATGTGGTACCCTGTTGTTTCTGTGATAGATCACTGAGCATTACTGGGAAGTCTGCATTTCTAAGAGTGACCCTTCATAGCTTATTTTTCACGGATTCACTCCAAGAACTCTAAACACTCCTCACTGCCCGCGTACCCACATGTGCCTCGTCCTTGCCTTTGCCACAGAAGGGCTTCCACCTGGAATGCTCCCCCAACTCCCCAGCCCCAGCCACCGAGAGCCAGCTTCGCAGTCCAGGCCCTATGGAAAGGACCCTTGCTCCACAGAGCCGGCCCTAATGATGACAGCTGGGCTGAGGTCCTGTCACCTGCCCAATTCGGACCTCGGGGAAGTTCTCAGCTGCCTGCGCCTTCGCTTCCTCACCTGTAAAACAATGGCCATGACAGAGCCTGGCACATGCGGCTGTGAGGCCCCCTGAGCCAGCCCACAGAGGAGTCCCCTCCTGCCCCCTGACTTCTTTGCCCATCTCAGCCACTCCTGTGTCACCGGGGGAGGCAGAGTCTCTTAGTTTTCTCTGTTTCCCACAACGTGTCCGAAATATAGAAGATGCCCAATAACTGTTGGTTGGGTGAGTGGTGTCACGAGTTTCCGAGGCTGCCAGAAGTGGGTTTCATCTTTCTGTCCACGCATGTGTGGCCCAGAGGCCTGTGCCACTTTCCTTCATCCCGGGTTCTTTTTTTTTTTGAGTTGGAGTCTCACTCAGTCGCCCAGACTGTAGTGCAGTGGCCGCTCCCGGCCACCACAGCCTCGACCTGCTGGGCTCCGGCGATCCTTCCAAGTGGCTGGAACTACAGGTGCGCGCTACCACGCCCAGCTGATTTTTTTGATTTATTGTAGAGATAAGGTCTCGCCAAGTTGCCCAGGTGGGTCTTGAACCCGCGGGCTCAGGCAATCCACTCACCTCGGCCTCCCAAAGGCGAGGGATTACAGGCTGAGCCACTGAGCCCAGCTCAGCCCGGGTTCTAATCGGAGGACGATGAGGCCCTCTCTGATGCCCTGAAGCTCTGAAGAGGCTTTGATTATCTTTCCATCCTCCGATAACATTGTCCATGCCTGGATCGTGGGGACACGATTTGCTAGGAGTTTTTGTTTCGGCGTTGAAGGTGAGAGACTGAGTTGCTCCGGCCAGACTAAGCAGAGATGGGCAGTTTCTCCTTTTGCGCTTGTTCCTGGACACGACTGCGGTTTCTGCGAGAGCCGGGGCTTGGGCAGCCGTAGAAGGGCTAAATGATTTGAGGCCGCAAGGACTGAATATCCTTCAGAGCTGACAGCAGCAGGCACAGGGCAGAGGCCACCAGAGGGAGGCACTGTTAAATACAGAGGCTTGACAGCCCGTGGTCCCCAGTGGCCCGGCCTGGCTCGTTCTTAGTTGCACTCAGTGCTGAATGTGATGTTTGTCTCAAAAATAAGACTTACCTGGGGAAGGATACCGGCACTGCAGATCAGTCTTTTGCCAAGCACAGGAGGACGTGTCTCCCTAGGACACTCTTAAGGTTTAAAAATATGAAAACAATGAAACTCCCCTGCCGGTTAAACCACGTTGGTATTAAATTATTCTACTTCCCAAAGGACTTTCCCTTGGATGGCATATCGGGACTCCATCACCCACATACCGGAAGCTGCACTTGACCTCAGTCTCCCCATGTCTGCTACCCTTCCCTCTGCGCAGGGAAGGTCGCGATCTCCTGCTGCACAAGCCAGAAGCCTAGGGGTTCGGCGAAGCCCTCCCTTCCCCCTCGACCAATCAGCCATTACCTCCTGTTACCCTCAGTTTCTCTTCACGTCCCCCACCCCCACTCTGAACCCTCAGTCTCGCCCTTCACATCTCTCCCCGAGCTACTCCAACCGTATCACAACAGTGGTGTATTCGCCAGGGTCTCGCAATAGATTACAGAAGCCTCAGCGATGCTGTCCAACCCACAGAGGCCGGCGTGGTGTCCAGCGTGCCACCGATGCTCAGGAAGGGTCACCGCTTCAAGCTCACGTGTCCAGCCGTGGAAGAGGCCAGTGGGCAAGGAGATCTTCACTGGGCCTCCGAGGGCAGGAGCTTTGAGACTAGGTCACCAGTCCCACATGCAAGCAGAAGGGAGTCTGGACACCTTCCCATCCATCCCCGGTGTGAAGAACAACACTTGCTTTTGTTGCAAGGGATGAGAGGACAGGGGATATGGGTTTGGGATTGGCTACATTACGGAATCGTGGAAGGACACGTGAGCACAGGGCTGGGGGGGGGGGCTGGCATTGAGATGCACTGCCCGCCTCTGCCGTTCACATTCATGACTGTCTGTTTTTGGATGGAGGGGAAGAAACGCTCGTCAGCTCCACCCCTCTCAGACGCCTTCCATCACCTGGGGAAGCACTCACACCAGGCCAAGGATTCTGGGCTGCTGATACCCAAGCCACTGTGCCCACCGCCTGGGGCCGCTGCCTGCCTGGCTCCTGATCATTTAGGGGCAGGCCTGTGGGGCGGGCCCTGACTCCAAGACTGTGTTTACAATGGAAACAACCATGCTGTTCATCAAAACTGGACTAGGTAAAAAAAAAATGTGGTACATGCACACAATGGAATATTATGCAGCCATAAAGAAGGACAAACCTATGGACTTCGCAGCAACTTGGATGGATTTAGAGTCTATCGTACTCAGTGGTCTATCACAGAAACAAAGAACAGAGTCCCATATGTTCTCACTCATAAGCGGACCTTGAACAATTATCATAATACTAGAAGAAAGGAAATGGCAGTGGTGAGAAACTGCCAGGGGAAGGGGAGGTGGGATTGGCAGTTGAGGGAAACTGCCAGGGGAGGGAGGGGCACACCTCATCAACAAGGATATCTGCACAATGAGCATTTGTATACCTAACCCTGAATTGTACCCCACATCTTTAAAATAAAAAATATTAAAAGAAGAGTGGGTTTACAGCACAGCACTTGGACCCACCACATTCCTATTCATTCATTCATTCAAAAGAAAATATTCCTTGGTCTGTCCCAGTGGCCCACACCTGTAATCCCAGCTCATTGGGAGGCCAAGGTGGAAGAATTGCTTGAGCCCCGGAGCTTGAGACCCTCCTGGGCAACATAGCAAGACCCTGTCTCTACAAAAAAAAAAAAAAAAAAAAATCAAAATACTAGATGGCTGTGGTGTTGCAAGCCTGCAGTCCCAGCTACTTGAGAGGCTGATGTGGGAGGATCATTTGAGCCCAGGAGTTAGAGGCTGTGGTGAGCCACGATCATGCCAATGCACTCCTGCCCTGGAAAAAGAGACTCCCCTGCTTGAAAAAAAAATGTCTACATTTCTTTGTGGTCCACTCTGTTCCAGGCACCGTTCTGTGTGCTAAGGATGCAAG
>CAUYQG010010369.1:0-12721 GCA_963574415.1 Tarsius wallacei
CCTTACCTAAACAAGGGTATAAGACCCCAGTTCTCCTGTTCTGGGGCGCTCGACTTGGACGCATTAGACCCTCGGGCCCACTGGGATGGCCAGCATAATAAAGTGCCACTCCCTAAAATAGTCTCGGTGTCACGATCTCTCTCTTTTTCCTGTTACAGGCCCACATCTGCTGCTGATTTCCCACCCACGGGTCCCACATTCTGACATGCAGGGCACCAAAGGATGCCCTGGAGGGACAGAATCTGCCTTAGGATGTGCACAAAACCTATCAATTACTAGACAAGGTGGGAGGGGCCGTGGTCAGAGAGGAGAGCTCCCATCTCAAGTGGAGGTCAAGGCAGCCTTCTCGGAGTGTCAGGACATGGAGATGGGCCTTGATGCTGACAGGAGGTCCCGGGCAGACGCGGCAGGGATGAGCAGAGGCCACAGTGCGAGAAAGGGTAAAGAACGCATGGGCTCTGGGAACTCTGAGCATGGCGAAAGGACAGGTGTGAGCGTGTGTGGAGCAGGCCAAGGCACTGGGAAGACCCCGGGAGGCTGGCCCCGAGTGACTGGCAGGCTCTCTGTCTGCGAGAGGAGTCTCTGGGTGTGGAGGAGAGTTGGGGGCTGAGTCTGGAGCCTGGGGAACCCATTGGAGGCTTTTGGGCAGAGCAGCAGAGAGATGGCGGGACCTGGACAAGCACAGCCAGGTCGTGGGGTGGGGGGGGGGGGCGGTTTCCAGGAAAAGCCTCTGCTGAGCCTGCTGTGGGCCAGAGGGGAGAGGAGGCTTCGCTTTGCTTTTCCCTGAGGGTATTGGAAGAGGGAGGGGAGGGGCTTACGAGAAGAACAGGCCAAGAATAGAACTCTGAAAAGGAAGTGGGCTTGCCCGAGGCTGCTCTCATTCCTTCTGTCTCTTTCTCTCTCTCCCTCTCTCTCGTCTTCCCTCTGTAACAGCCAGCCCTTATCCCTTGCCTCGCAAATACCATGGCTGCTCAGGGGTTCTTCATGACACTGCAGTTGTCCTCTCTTAAGACAGTGATCTGTTTCCCAAGGCACTTTGCCACGAAGCCACCGTGAGCTGTGCAACAGATGAAACACACTTTTTCCAAGTGTGACTCAGGACGTGAGGTTCATGCACAAGGCAGTTCTAAAAGTGGACGGGTAATCACTGGTCCCGCTTCCTGTAATGATTTTGTAAGATCACGCCAGACACTCCCTTGCAGAAACCAGCTGAAAAATCTGTACATGATGCAAAATAAAGGGCTGCTCGTGGGCGTTGGAGAGAAGAGCAACTGACAGGTCCTGGGGCACACCCTTGGGGAGAGGGCACTGCACGGAGCAGGTTCTCATTTTTGGTGGCTGTTGGCAGGGCCACGTGTCGTCAGGGCAGCAGGGAGCAAGGAAAACCACAGTCTTCGTGGCTTGGAGAACCAGCAATGTGAAACCGGAGAGGCTGCAGCCACTGCAGAGAATGGGAGCTTTCAGAAGGGGACGGGGTGTCCGTGGGACCTTGAAATGCTGTGTGCTCTGGCTGGACCCTGGACCGCACATGCACAGCAGATGAAAGCAGCACCGCTAAGGGCAGGAGATCTGGGTTTAGGCTCCAGCTTCAGCCAGCAACCGAGTTTGTAGCTCAGGCCCAAACCAGATCACTACCTGCTAACCCAGGAAAAATACCAGTTGTGGGTGGAAAATGATAGAATCCAGAACCTCCACACCACATGCATAATGCCAGGACTAACTCAAAGTTGGTCAACATAAAAGAAACCCAACTAAGTGGAACATATTCTTTCAAAAAAACTTTTTTTCCTAAAGAATAGAGACAGGGTCTTGCTACGTTGCCCAGGCTGATCTCAAACTCCTGGATTCCAGTGATCCTACCACTTCAGCCTCCCAAAGTGTTGGGATCACAGGAGTGAGCCACCATGCCCAACCTGGAACATATTCTTAAGAGAAAAAAATATCCGCTGAGGTGGATCCTAAAATGACCCAGATGGTGCCACAGAAGATAGGGATTTTACTTCATGTGTCTTGAAGCCTGGTTATCGGGGCATGAACATTGAGTGTTATGTGCTCTGGACTCGTGGACCCTTTCTGAAGCACAAAGTGGCCTTCTTTTGTAATGCGATGCTAATTCAAGGCCATTTTGCAATTCAGTGTCCATTGCTCTGAAACCTACTTCATCTAATATTAATACACGACTCTCGCTTTTTTTTAAACGAGTGCTGGCATGGCATATCTTTTTAACCTCTTTAGTTTTCATTTATTTGTGAATTTGTGTCAAAGCGGGTTTGAGCTAGGCAGCAAGTAGTCGAGTCCTTGCCTTCTTGCCCAGTCGGACAAATTGCCTTCTAATTAGACCAACGGTCTTAGACCGTTTTCATCTAAGATTACCTTTGTTGATGGTCAGATTTAAATCACCATCTGGCAGTTTGCTTTTGTTTCCTTGTTCCTCTCAGTCTACCTTCCTTTGCATTGCTTGGTGTTTTTTATAAACCAGCAGAATCAGCTCTGTAGGGTTATTCCTCCTCTTTGCTTTGTGTGTGTGCGTGTGCATGCACGTGTCTAGGGTTCAGAGCACACACCTTTAACGTTGATCTTCAAATCACGCCATACTACTTCAGATGGCATAATAATCTTGCAAGAGTATGCCCCCGGCCTCTGTGTTATTGCTGGTGCACACTTTGCTTCTTCATGTGTTCTATGCCCAGCAAAACATGCTCTTTATTGCTTGACTTAAGCAGGCTTCATATAATATCATTTTCCTTCTGTCTGAAGGACTTTCTTTAACTTCTCTCAGTGCGGGTGTGCTGGTATGATTAAGATTTTAGCTTTTGTTTTTGTGATGAAGCTGATTGTTTCCCTTGTTCTGACCCTTTGTTGCCAATTATAAAATCATGAATTAGCAGGTTTTTTTCTCTCCCACTTTCCATCCCATGTCCACTTTCTTCTGGCTTGCCTATTTCCAAAAAGACATCTGCCGCCATCCTTATCTTTGTTCCTAGCCTGTGTATGTCCCTAGCATATTTTTCTCTCCTACCTACTTTTAAGATGATTTCATTCTCGATCAGTTTAAGCAACCAAATTACAAGGTTTCTTCTTCATACTTTATACTCCTTGGACTTGGACATACAGTTTTTTAAAAGCAAATTTCAAAGCATTTCTGTCATTATGTCATCAAATATCTCTTTCTGTTGTCTCTTTTTTATTCTCTCTTTCTGGGACCCTAATGTATTTTAGGGCCAGTTTCAGCACCTCCAGAAGTCGGGGGCTCAGGAAGCAGCCTGAAGAACCTCCGCATTTGCCGGTCTTTGGGAGCCAAGACAACCGTCTTCCTTGGTCTGAGAAGCGCACATCTTGCTGTTTCCCAGCAGTGGTCGTTTCCACCGGCTGACAGCCGTGCCTCTGCCTACTGTGATTTCGCTTCAAACTCTGGCCCTGCAGCGACAGCGACACACGCGGCTGTTATTCTCTGTGCCGACCAAGGGTCTGAAAGTGGCCGTGGTGACCCTGCTGCTCCCTGCCCTGTCCCACCCCATGTGACAAGGCCAGGGATGTCCCATCCCTGGTGGTTCTGGTCCTCTTCCTCCTCCCTTTTTCTCCTGTATTCACTATCTCATGTACCTGGTGGTTGCCACTTTCAGTCCCTGCAGAGCCCAGAGGCTTCCCTTTGAAGAAGTCTCTAGAGAAGTCGGAGGAAGAAATGAAGAATGCAGCCAATTTGCCCCTTGTGGTGCTGTTGAACTCGTTGTGCTGAAGCTAAGAGAACAACAAGTGGGTGTGTTCTTCCCCTTGGGATCTTAAAATCCTGCAAGTCACCGATCATTTAGCGGCATCCTGCGTTTCCTGCTCATCCTAACTATGTGTTACTCCTGAATCTGAGTGGCTTTAAGGGGGCAAACTCTTTGTCTTATAAAGATGCCAAAGATGCTATCACGGTGCCTCCAAGGTTTAAATGAACAGGGGAGTCCTGAGCTGCCTTGGGTGGCAGATACCAGCTGAGATCTGCACACCAGGAGCCATGGCCTCAGAGGGAGGGTGGGCAGGGGCCCCTGAGGTGCTCAGGCCAGGCCCTCTGAGATGCTCACTCACCACACACTGCAGGGACAGTCTGCCTGTGAGCTGGGGCCGCCCCACGTGTGTGGACCCACAGGCCTCCCCCGGCGGGTATGGCAGGACATTGAGATCCCAGAGGAGAAGGTTCTGGAGGCGTAAGCAGCTCTGCCTTCTATGGACTTTCAGGGCTCGGTGTTTGCCTCCAAGCTGCCCCTCTTCCTCAGCTGTGGTTTTTCCCCTGTGATGTGCTGGACACAGGCTCATCGACTGCCTCCAGGACCCACCGGTTGCCTGTCTCAGAGGTGCCCATTTCTCTCCCCTCCCCTGTGGGGGAGTGTCACAGGCACCCAACAGGCTCCCGAGGCTTGAGGACTTTGGTTGGTAACATTTTAGTGGGTTTTCATCACTTCCTGAGTGGCAGGCTGAGTGCTCCCCTGTGTCAGCCACTGCCTCGGACTCTCCATGTAGGGATGCAGGGACACTCTGCCCACAGGGACTGGGTTGGGGAATGCAGTTTGTTAGGGGGACAGACACTGCACCAGGGAAGGCTGGGGAAATTCCTCCCCAGTTTACCTCCTCTGATAACCCTCCACTTTCATCAGTGGATGGATGAATGTGGCTTGTTCTTCCCAATCATGCTGCAAAGTGTATAATTTCTCCCGATGAAATCTGATTTTAATGAGAGACTAAATCAGAGGAGAGAGTAATTATTTAGATAGTATGCACGTGTCAGGTTAATTTAAAATCAGCTTTTAGGTCAATCTGTCTTAATCGTTCCATTAACTGTTTTGACTAACGATTTCGATAATTGTATTAGCATAATACTTGGCAATGCAATTGCTTCTTGAATTCTGTTCATTGTGAGCTCAGAGTCAGTTCTTGGGCCTCTCTACCAGGGTGAGCCATGCTTGGGCTCAGAGTGTGTGTGTGTGTGTGTGTGTGTGTGTATCCTTGTGCTAGCGAAGGTGCTCCCCCTGTTAGTAATGGATACATTTTCATGGGGTTCATTCATATCAGGGAGCCCTGCCTTTATATTCTAAAGTAAATTAAAGAAACTTTTCGGAACAGTTTTAGATTTACATAAAAATTGTGATGCCAGTTCAGGGTCCGCACATACTTCCCACTCAGTTTCCCCTGTCCTCGACCTCTCCCATGATGCGTTACATCGGTCACAAATCATTAACCGACATCGACCCAACAGTGGTAGCTAAAGCCCACGCTTCATTCAGACTTCCCTAGTTTTACCTAACGTCCTTTTCGGTCTCAGAATTCCATCTTGAATCCCGGGTTCCGTTTCGTTCTTGTTTCTCCTTAGAGTCCTCGGGAGACTTGCTCTGTGGCCGGACTCATGGCGTCTCCCAGAGAATGGCCCCATGCCCGTGGCAGTGTGTTGCCAGGGGCGTGGTCTGCAGAGTGCGCCGGGCCTTGTGTGCTTGGCTTAAAGCATTGTTCAGATCGTCCATGTCCTTGTTGATCTTTTGCCACCTGTTCTTGGCATCTGTGAACGTATGTGATTGGAGTCTCCAGATATGATTGTTGAACTGTAGTCCTGCAGTTTCATCAGACCCGGACGCAGTGCCTAAGCTCCTTGACGGGAAGCCATGTGCTTGCGACTTCCAGGTCTCGGCCTTTGCTCTCCTGCCGGCCCTGGGACCGATACCCACGGAGGGATTTTGGAAGGGGCGAGGCACTGCTTCCTATTTCAGGTCTGCTTCTGTGATTCCCGTTTTAGAAGGAAGTAAACTTTCAGTCCCTGCAGAGCCCAGAGGCTTCTCTTTGAAGAAGTCTCTGGAGCAGCCGGAGGAAGAAATGAGGAATGCAGCCAGTTTGCCCCTCGTGGCGCTCTTGAACTCGTCATGCTGAAGCTAAGAGAACAACAAGTGGGTGTGTTCTTCCCCTTGGGATCTTAAAATCCTACAAGTCGCCGATCGTTTAGCGGCATCCTGCGTTTCCTGCTCCTCCTGACTATGTGTTGCTCCTGAATCTGAGTGGCTTTAAGGGGGCAAACTCTTTGTCTTATAAAGATGCCAAAGATGCGATCACGGTGCCTCCAAGGTTTAAATGAACAGGGGAGCCCTGAGCGCCCTTGGGTTGCAGCTACCAGCTGAGATACCAGCCATGGCCTCAGAGGGAGGGTGGGCAGGGCCCCCTGAGGTGCTCAGGCCAGGCCCTCTGAGGTGCTCACTCACCACACACTGCAGGGAGAGTCTGCCTGCGAGCTGGGGCCGCCCCACATGTGTGGACCTACAGGCCTCCCCAGGTGTTTATGGTATAGCAGGACATTGTGATCCCAGAGGAGGAGGTTCTGGAGGCTTAAGCAGCTCTGCCTTCCATGGACTTTCAGGGCAGTGAGAGGATGTCATGAAGTGCAGAGGGGTTAAGAAAATTGCCCAAGGCACTGAGCTGGTTCAGAGCTGGATTCTGACCTAAGGCCCCTGGGTCTGGAATTCATGCTCAGCTGCATATTGGGGCAGTGAGAGGATGTCATGAACGCCCTACCTCGGGAGACAAGGTTGACCTAAGCTGCTGTGTCAGGAACTCTGGAATGGAAGAACAAGAAGTGGATTTGTGTTGTTTCAAGCCCTGGCTCCTGCCGCCGCCTTCCCGGGCCTGGATCTGCTCACAGCCAAGCTCGGCTCCTCAGCGCCCCTTCTGGGTCATGGGTACCACTCTGCCTGAGTCCCAGGTGCCTCTCCCGGGGTGCCTTTGGACTCTCCCGGCTGGTCTGTCCACCAACCACACGGTCCTCTGTCCAAAAGCCTCCACAACTGCCTCTCTCTACTCTCTGGCCCCCAAACCTCAGCCAGTCGCTCAAGGCTTGTTGTAATCCAGACCCGACTTGCCTCACAGACTGACGGATGCATCCACGACACTTGTAACCCTCATCCCCACTCTGCGACTTGACTAAATGATGGTGCCATGGGAATTCCAGAGAACCTGGAGTTTTGCTAAGAAACAAACCAACGGACACAGAAAGGGCCATCCATGCATACTTGCTCTCCGTTGCCTTGAAATCCACAGAACTCCAAGGTTCTCTGTGGCATGTTCCCTGTATGCAGGGCCCGTCGGCCACTTTAAGAAGAAGGAGTCCTTGGCTTCCTGGGCCTCCTTCATAAGCTGAGGCCTGCACCCTGGTAAGGCCCCCTCTGCATGCTGTGCTTCTGCTGTGGCTATTTGTGAAGCCAGTGCTGCCTTTAAAGCATTTGCTTGCAATGAACAGGGAATAGGACACTGATGAAAAGACTGCAAAGCACATTTCCTCTCAGGAGTCTAGCACTAAATACTTATGCACGAAAACACTATAACAGCATGCATAATTAGGCAAATAACCCTCCACTAGTTTCTGGGGCAGAGAAAGGAGGGAAGGTAAGGAAGGTGTGTTCAAACCTGTTGGATCCAGTGCTGCCGGGAAGAGGGGGTTAGAGCCACTCTCCCAGGGCCCAGGGCCTGAGTGACAGTGAGGAGGCAGACTTGGCTGTGCGCCTTTGGGATACTTTTAAGGGAGGGTACAGTGGACAGCAACCCTTAGTTCCTCGGGAAGGTGCGGCTCATAGCCGCCTGGGCTGGTCTCTCTCCCAGCGAGGGGCTCATCAGGCCCAGAGAGGGAGCAGACTTGACCAGGGTCACACAGACAGAAGGACCTCGGTTCTCCTGCAGCTGAGGCTTGAATCTGTTGGGTCCTCTTGGAAACTCGGTGAGTCTGGAGAAGTTCAGGGTGCAAACAGGACAAACCAGGCAGAGTTTCAGTTTTTACCACAAAATGGGGCTGAATCTTCTCGAATGCTTTTGCTACGTCCATTGAGAAGACTGCCGTTTCGTCCTTTGTCCTGGTAGTGTTTTGGGTCGTGTTGATTTTCGTAAGTTGAGCCGTCCTTCCGTTCCATGAATAAATCCCACTGGGTCATGGATATGACCTGGATGTTGGACCCCTCTCAATCTCATCTTGAAATGGGATCCCCTGTGTTGGAGGTGGGCTGACGGGAAGGCGTTTGGGTCATGAGGGCAGAACCTTCACGCATGGCTTCGGTGCCCTCCCTGCCGTGATGTGTGGATTCTTGCCCTGTTGGGGTTATTGCTAGCTCTGACTGTTAAAGAGAGCCCGGCCCCTCCTCCCCTCTCGCCTGCTCCCTCTCTTGCCGTGTGGCATGCCTACTCCCTCCTACCCCTTCACCTTCTGCCACGAGTAAAAGCCTTCTGAGGTCTTGACCAGAAACAGGTGCTGGAGACCTGCTGCTCATTCAGCCTGTAGGACCATGAACCCAACACACCTGTTTCCTTTGTGAATCACCCAGCCTCAGGTTTTCCTTTAGAGCAACGCAAAGCAGACTAAGACAGCCACGGCGTGGAATCCTTTTAATATGATGTTGGATGCGGTTTGCCGGCATTTTGTTGAGGATTTTGCATCAGTATTCATCAGGGAAACTGGTCTACAGTTTTCTTTTGCTGTAGGAGTATTGTCTGGTGTTGGGGTCAGAGTCATGCTGGCCTTATATGAAGGGTTAGGAAGTGTTCTTCTTCTTTAGTTTTTCAGAAGGGTTTGAAAAGGATTGTTGTTAATTCTTTAAATGTTTGGTAGAATTCTTCAGGAAAGCTATCTGGTCCTTGGCTTCTTTTCTGAGTGATTTTTGATTACTGATTTAATCCCCCTACGAATTATAGGTATTCTCATATTTATTTTTGCTTCATGATTCAGTCTTGACAGGTTTCATACTTCTGGGGATATACCCATTTCTTCTAGGTTATCCAATTTGTTGGAGTGTAACAGTTGTTTATAGTGTCTCTTATAATATTTTTTCCCCCTGTGACACCAGTTATAATGATCTTTTGTTTCTGATTTTAGTTGAGCCTTTTCTCTTAGTCCGTCTAGCTAAGAGTTTGCCAATTTTGTTGATCTTTTCAAAAAGCCAACTCTTAGTTTTGTTTATTTTTTTGTATGCCTTATTTTGTTTATCTCTATTCTAATCCTCATTATTCCTTCATTCTGCTAACTTTGATTTATGCTTTGTTCTCTTTCTAGTGTCTTCAGGTGTTCAGTTAGGCTGTTTATTTAAGATCTGTCTTCTTTACAACATGCTGGCACTATCAGCTTTCCTCTTTGTGCTGATTTTGTTGCATTCCATAGGTTTTGGTAGGCTGTGTTTTTGTTTCATTGGCCTCAAAATATTCCATAATTTTCCTTATGCTATCTTCCTTGATCCCTTGATTGTTTATGAGTATTGTTTAATTTCCACTGATGTGTGAATTTTCCAGTTTTCCTTCTGCTATTGATTTCTAGTTTCATTCCATTGTTGCCCGAAAAGTCCGGTCTTCTCAAATCTGTTAAGGTTTGTTTTGTGACCTGTCATGTGGTCTATCCTGGAGGACTTTCCATGTGGCCTTGAAAAGAGTGATTATTCTGCTGTTGTGGGGTAGAGTGTTCTGTGTAAGTCTGTTAGGACCAGTCAGTCTATAGTGCTGTTCAAGTCCTCTGTTTCTTTGTTGATCTTCCATCTGGGTTGTCTATTCATTACTGGGAGTGGGGTTTTGACGTGTCTTACCATGATTGTGTTTCTGTCTATTTTTTCCTCCAATTCTGTCAATGCTTGTTTTACCTATTTGGGAATGCTGATGTTAGGTTTACCTATACTTATAAATGTTAAACCTTCCTGGTGAATTTGCCTTTTTATCATTCTATACTCTCCTTCTTCAACTCCTGTGACAGTTTTTGACTTAGTGTCTGTTTCATCTGCTGTAAGTTTGGTTACTTCTGCTCTCATTTAGTTACCATTTCCATGGGGGATCTTTTAACATCATTTTACTTTCTGTCAATATGTGCCCTTAGATCTAAAGTGAGTCTCCTATAGACAGCACACAGCTGGATCTTATTTTTTTAAACCATTCAGTCAGTCTATGTCCTTTGATTGGGGAGTTTAATTAGTTACATTTAAAGTAGTTGCTAATAGGGAAAGATTACCTTTGCCATTTTGTTAACTGTTTTCTGTATGTTTTGTAGCTATTTTGCCCCTCTTTTCCCCTCTTACTCCTTTCCTGTCTTTTTTTTTGTAGTGGCATGCTTTGGTTTCCTTTATATTTCTTTTTGTGTGCCTTCTGTAGGCATTTTCTTTGTATTCACCATGGGATTACAAAAAACCCTTAAAGTTATAATAACCTATTTTAAACTGGTGTCAATGTAACCTCAATTGCATATAAAAACTGTACTCCTTTAAGTCTTTGCTCTCCCTTTGTTATTGATGTCACAAATTATATCTTTTATATAGTGTATCCATGAGCAAGGATGTATAGTTATTTTTAAATGCTTTTATCTTTTAAATTCAATACCAGAATGAAAAGTGATTTATATACTAACATTACAGTCTGTATTTTACCCTTTGCAGAGAGTTTTATAGTTCCATATGGCTTGGGGTTGCTGTCTAGTGTCTTTTTATTTCATCTGAAGGACTCCTTTTAGCATTCCCTGTAGGGCATATCTAGTGGTGATGAGCTCCCTCAACTTTTGTTTATTTGAGAAAGTCTTAATTTTTCCATCATGTTTGAAGGTGAGTTTTGCTGCATATCGTATTCTTGGTTGACAGTTTTACTCTTAGCACTTTGAATGTATGATTCTACTCTGTTCTGGCCTACAAAGCTACTGTTGATAAATCTAGTCATAATCTTATGGGAGCTCCCTTGTACATAATGAGTTGCTTTTCTCTTGCTGTTTTCAGGAGTCTGTCTTTGCCTTTGACTTCTGATGGTTTGATTATGATGCATCTTAGTGTGAGACTCTTTGGATTTGTCCCAGCAGAGCCTCTTGGACTTCTGTGTCTTTTCTTTCTTTCTTTGCAGCCATGATGTCTTGAAATGGGCCTTCTGCTCCTTTCTATTTCTATTACAGACCTCCCATAATGTGTACACAGGCATGCTTTGTATTATTGTGCTTTTCTTTATTGCACTTTACAGATATTGCATTTCTCACAGATGGAAGGTTTGTGCAACCCTGCATCCAGAAAGTCTATTTGGTGTCATATTTCCAATAGCATGTGCTTAATTTTTGTCTCTATGTCACATTTTAGTAAGTCTACCAATATTTCAAACTTTTTATTCTCTTTATATTTGTTTGGTGATCTGTGATCAGTGATCTTTGATGTTACTGTTATAATTGTTCTGGAGTACCATTGACCATGCCCATACAAGATGGTGAACTTAACAGATAAATGTGTGTGTCCTGACTGCTCCACTAACTGGCCATGCTCCCATCTCTCTCCCTCTCCTTGTGCCTCCCTATTCCCTGAGACACAACAATATGGAGGTTAGGCCAGTTAATAGCCCTCCAATGACCACTGAGCGTTCATGGGAAAGGAAGAGTCACATGCCTCTCACTTTAGGTGGAAAGCTGTAAATGATTAAGTTTAGTGAGGAAGGCGTGTTAAAAGGCAAGGTAGGCTGAAAGCGAGGTCTCTTGTTTCTAACAGCACGCCAAGTGGTAAATGCAAAGGAAACATTCTTGAAGAAAACTTCCCAAATTTGAGTAATAAGTAAATAAATAAATAGAAATGTTTTCCAGAGAACACACAAGTGATAAGAAAGCAGAACAGCCTTAGTGTCACATGGAGATCGTCTTAGTAGTCTGGATAGAAGATCACATCAGCCACAATGTTCCCCTAAGCCAAAGATGAATCTAGAACGAGGCCCTAACCCTCTTCAATCCTACAAAGGCTGAGAAAAGTGGGGTGGGGTGTTAGTGAGGAAAGTGAGGAAATCACAGAAGAAAAGTGAATCTGGAAGAGCTTGGTTCACGAAGCTTAAGAAAAGACACCATCTCCATAACATAAAAGTGCAAGTGCCAATAAACAAGTTGCAGCGAGGCCTCCAGAAGATCTGGCTAAGATGATGGATGAAGGTGGCTACACTAAACAACAGATTTGCAACACAGACGAAAAAGCCTTCTTTGAAACAAGATGCCATCTAGGATTTCTTAGCTAAAGAGAAGTCAATGCCTGGCTTCAAAGCTTCAAAGCACAGGCAGACTCTCTTGTTAGGGGCTAATCAGCTGATGATTTTAATTTGAAGCCTTTGCTCATTTGCCATTATGAGAATCCTCAGGCCCTTACGAGCTGTGCTGAACTGTGCTGAATCTACTCTGCCTGTGCTCTATAAATGGAACTGCAAAGCCTGGAGGACAGCACATTTATTTATGCATGGTTTACTGAATACTTTAAGCCCACTGTTGAGACCTAGTACTCAGGAAAAAAAGATTCCTTTTAAAATATCACTGCTCATTAAGAATGTACCTAGTCATCCGAGAGCTCTGATGGAGATGTACAAAGAGATGAATGCTGATTTCATGCCCACTAACACAACCTTCGTTCTGCAACCCATAGATCAAGGAGTAATTTTGACTTTCAAGTATTTTTGTTTAAGAAATATGTTTCTTTTTTTTTTTTTTTGAGTTGGAGTCTCACTCCGTCGCCCAGACTGGAGTGCAGTGGACGCTCCCGGCCACCGCAGCCTCGACCTGCTGGGCTCCGGTGATCCTTCCGCCTCAGCCTTCCGAGTAGCTGGAACTACAGGTGCGCGCTACCACGCCCGGCTAATTTTTTGATTTATTGTAGAGATGAGGTCTCGCTTGCCCAGGCAGGTCTCGAACCCGCGGGCTCAGGCAATCCACTCACCTCAGCCTCCCAAAGGCGCGGGATTACAGGCTGAG
>CAUYQG010010372.1:0-18157 GCA_963574415.1 Tarsius wallacei
TGGAATGTACCATACATGTTCAAAGAACAGCACGGAAGCTGGTATGGCTAAAGCAGAGTGAACAAAGTGTGAGGTAGTAGGAGATGAGTCCTGAGAAGAACTAGGGAAGCCAGGTTATAAAGACTTTGACTTTTATTCTGAGTGAGATGGGAAGCCCTTGGAAGGCTTCAATCAAAAGATGATATGCCCTTAACTTATATCTTAACAGGATCTTTCTGACATCTATTGAAACTAGACTATAGGGGACCAAGCTGGAAGCAGGGATCCAGTTTAAAAGAATATTGAAATAATCCTGGTAAGAGATAATGTGGTTTGACAGTGAAGATGATGCTAAGTGGCCAGTTTCTGGATATTTTTTGAAGGTAGAGATAACTTATTGACAGATTTTGGTTGTAGGGTATAAAAACAAACAAACAGAGGCATCAAGCATGACACAGTGTTTGGCTAGAGAAATTGAAGGAAGACAGTTGCCAATTACCTATATGTGGAGAATATGGAAATCACTGGTACCAGAGAGAAAATTTCTTAAAATTTTTAAAAAAATCACCAAACATAATAAGTTTCAGATATTTTTCTTGGATAGTCAAGTGGAGCTGGCCAGTAGGAAGTTAAGTATATGGGTCTACTAAAGGAGAAAATTAGCCTCTGGGGTCCACATCTCCCCTTGGTAGGTGCTACTGTAAAACTAGCCTATGCTGTAGTATGAACAGGAACTTAAGCAAAAGGCTAAATGATTTTTTTTGTAAAATATCTCAGAAGAGGAGAAATTAAAGTATTTTCTCATGATGCAACTTCAGAGTATTATTAAATAAATAGATATTTATTATATAGTCTGGCAGTTTATATAACTATATATATTAAAAGGAATTCCAAAGGATGAGAAACCAAATTTACAGACCTAACACAAAGAAGCATGGTATCTTATTGGGATAAGAAACTATAGAAATATCAATCATCTGGCCAGAAGACAGAAGCAGACTAACCCATATGTTCATGGGGGAGAAAGGAAGTCTGATTTTACAATGGGTGGTGATAGGAGGCTTATCTTTATGTCCTCCGAGAACCAGAGATACCACGACCCCTGGCAAAAAAGGATTCATGAAGCATCCACAACAGAACTGATGTGGAACATGTTCTCAGTTTGGGACAGAGTACACAGTATTCTCTCCAGTTTTGCTTGGCTTTAAGAAGCAGCAGCTCTCGCAACAACAGATGTGCCTACCAATGCATGTTCTGCAACAAAAGTGGCTGTTCTCCATAAAATGGATAGCACTGGTGATCACATTTCTTATTCTGCCAATAAATAGGGCTAAAAGTATATATGTGTTGTACTGTAAGGCAGAGCTTAAGTTCAAGCACAGACCCCAGAGAAAAAAGCTTCTGTGAACTTGCAAGTTTCCCTTCATACTTTCATTGTTTCTTTCCCAGGATGATAATCTAAGACACACTGTGCCCCTGAGTTTCAAAGTTAGGCTACTGAAGGCCCTGTGACCTTGAGTTTCAAAGTTAGGCTACAGAAGCATTTTCAACCATTGGCTTCTGTTTTTTTCCCCTCTCTTCACTCAACCTTTATTCTCATACCATGGAGAAAGGAAGGTCATTCAGTGTGGATGTACATCTCTACAACACATATTTGTGTTAAGGGATGCTATGAAGTTTTAAGTGACTTTAAAAAATGCAATATGTTATACAAATCTTAATTAATTTAATTTATTCATATCACAGCTTAATGGAAAGTTTTTATTTCTCTTTTAAAGTAGTCATGGAATCAATCTGTAAAAACTTCACTGGTCATTTTATAGAGAAGTAGGAGAGCAAACTGGTTAGTGACTTGATCAGAATCTTAGACTTACTTAACCATGGAGACAAAAGTAGAATCCAAGTCTCTTGACTTCTCAACCACTTTTTTGCGCCCTACTCAATATTTTGCTGTCAATATTATGGCTGTTAATATCCCTAATATTTGGCACACTTAACACTATTAACTTACACCTCTGGAAGGAGTTTCAGTGGTCCTCTGCTTCCAGGCAAATTGCAATCTAATCTTCTTAAGATCTTAAAATATTTCTGGACACTCAGAAAGAAATAAAACCTGTTATAAGGGAATGGCCACAAATTTCAAAGTCAGGCAATTATCTAAGAATTCACACTCTCATTCACTAACTCTGTGATTTAAGACAATTGACTATGCTTCTAGGAGCCTCAGTTTCTTTATTTATAACATGGGGATGATAATACAACAAAGATTTAGGCTTTTTATTAATATTATCTTTAATGTACAAATCAAAATTAAATACATTTATGGAATACAAGATGATACACACACAATATGAAATGATTCAATCAAGCGAGTTAACATATTCACCACCTTGTTTACCTATCATTTTTATGGTGAGGCATTTAAAATATACTCTTTTAGTTTTTTAAAAATATATGATATAGGCCGGATGCAGTGACTCAAGCCTGTAATCCCAGCCTGTGATCCCAGCATTTTGGGAGGCCGAGGTGAGTGGATTACCTGAGACCACAGGTTCGAGAACAGCCTCGGCAGCTTGATGAAACCTCATCTCTACAATAAATTTTAAAAAATCAGTCGGGTGTGGTAGTGCATGCCTGTAGTTCCAGCAACTTGGAAGGCTGAGGCGGAAGGATCGCCTGAGCCCCACGGCTCAGTGCTGGGGTGGCTGTGAGCATGCCACTGTACTCCAGCCTGGGCGACAAAGTGAGACTCCAACTCAAAAAAAGAAAGAAAGAAAGAAAGAAAATAAAATATTTAACACATTATTTGATTATATTCATCCTGCTGTACAATAGTTCCCCAAATTTATTTCTCCTGTCAGTTTAAACTTTATACCCTTTGATCAACAACTTCCAATTCCCTCCCTCTCTACAGCCCTTTATTTCAGTCTCTGGTAAGAATTATTCTGTTCTCTACTTCTGTGAGTACAACGTTTTTAGATTCCACACATGGGTGAAGTCATGCAGTATTTGTCTTTCTGTGTGTGGTTTATTTCACTTAGCTTAATGTCCTCCAGTTCAATTCACGTTGTCACAGATGACAGAATTTTCTTCTTTTTTGAAGTTCATTACATCATGTATATACACCATATTTTCTTTATTCATTCATCCATTGATAGACACGTGGGCTGATTCTATATCATGGCTATGGTGGAAAATGCTGCAATGGAGACACAAGAGGGCAGATATCCTTTTGACATGTTACTTCTTTTTTAAATTTTTGGAATATTCTAACAACCATTTATTCTATACAAACACAGATGCTAGTTATTTTATACCAATAACTAACATCCTAGAACAATTTCAATGACATTGGTACACAGGTAGACGATAAATAAATGTCTATATCTTTATTAAGCAGTTAGACATCTTATAAAATATAATACCTTGTTGTTTATAATATATGCTAGAGGAAAATATTTTCTTGCATTCATGTGACTACATTGAGTGAGGTCTACAGTTAATAGAACTTTTTGCTTTTTTTTATGCTTCATTTTACAAACCCTTGTGTCAAGGGCTGATTTTCAATAGATCACAGCAAGGGAGCTGCTCTGCTATGTACAAAACCCCGACTCAGGTTTTGTACAAAGGTCATTTACTAGTGAATAGAATCTTTTATATGACCACTGTCTACTGGTTACCAATGGTCCAACATCACAAACTATTCAGTGAATTTGGAATAACATCCTGGATGCTAGTAGGGGGTACCAAGGAATATAAACTGTGGGCCCTGCTTTATTAATCAATTATCTTTAGCAGAAAGTGATGAGATAACCATGTGTGTCTTTATAATTACATGCACAAATGAAGGGCTCTTTGTGGTGTAATGTGAGACATGCTTAAGTGATAGATAATTTGTGGACAGGCCATGCTGAAATTAGAGAAATGATTGCAGTGACCTGTGTCTTGTCTTGTCTTGCCTTGTCTTGTCTTGTGTGTGTCTTGTCAAGTCTGTTGTCTTGGCCTGACTTTCTCCTGCAAAAACAAAGTCTGAGGATCAGACTTTTGTGCAGGTAGTTTATTTTGGAAAGAACTCCCAGGGAAGAGGAGTGAAGAACTAGGGATTTGGAACCAGGAAGAAGAAGGCAAATCAAGGGTGCATGCCTGAGTTGGTCACCACTGTGGGCTCCCTGGAGCTCTACCCTGCTGGTGTGCTGGGTGACCAAACAAAATAGTCAAAGGATCAGAGGGGAACGCATGTATCTATCAACTCCACAATCTCCTTTGGGAGGTTTAGTGTTGCCCACTGAGAGGTTCCTCCAACTCGCAAGGTCATAGGCATCCTAGAACACAGCATGGAGAACCCAGGTTGTGAGAGAAGCTGTGCTTTCAGCATAAAATGGGTCAAAGCTTGAAGAAACCTGTTTACAGTAGCCACAATGACAACCAGAAGCAGAATGAGAATTTGTGAAGCAGTGTCCAAGAAGAGTCCTTACAGGTCCCAAACAGGGTTTAAGCAAGGAATTCTTCAGCAAAAGAAATTTAGGCTTCTGTGCTACAAAAAATATTTTTATAAGGAAGTCCCTGCCAGTATGTCCTGGTTTATGTCTGCATTTTCTTTCTTTCTTTTTTTTTTTAATTTTTTAAAATTTTATTTTAAAGATGTGGGGTACAACTCAGGATTAGGTTTAAGTGTGTTCACCAAACAGGTAAAGTTTTGGCCTCCCTTTGGTCTTCACCTTGCCTGGCTTGAGATCAGGTACCCTTATTGATATTGTATCCCCCCCAATCCCTTTCTTATAGTATTATATTATATGTTCAGGGTCTGCTTATGAGTGAGAACACATGGTACTCTGTTCTTTGTTTCTGTGATAGGTCACTGAGTATGATAGACTTTAAATCCATCCAAGTTGCTGCAAAGTCCATATGTTTGTCTTTCTTTATGGCCATGTAATATTTCATTGTATATATGTATCACATTTTTTTTATCTAGACCCGTTTCAATGGGTAGCTCCATGTTTTTGCTATTGTGAATAGTGCTGCAATAAACATGCATGTGCAGGTATCTTTTTTTGTAGAATGATATGAGTTCCTCCAGGTATATTCCCAGTAGGGAGATTGCCGGGTCACGTGAAAGGTGAATGTCTAGTACTTTTAGAAATCACCACACTGTTTTCCAAAGAGGTTGCACTAGTTTGCATTTCCAGCAACAGTGTAGAACTGTTCCTTTTTCTCCACATCAGCGCCAGCATCTGTTGTTGTTGTTGTTGTTGTTTTAGTTGGAGTCTCACTCTGTCGCCTCGACTGGAGTGCAGTGGCCGCTCCTGGCCACTGCAGCCTCGACCTGCTGGGCTCCACCTCAGCCTTCCAAGTAGCCGGAATTACAGGCACGTGCTACCATGCCCGGCTGATTTTTTTATTTATTGTGGAGATGAGGTCTCGCCAAGTTGCCCAGGCGGGTCTCGAACCCGCGGGCTCAGGCAATCCACTCATCTCAGCCTCCCAAAGTGCAGGATTACAGGCTGAGCCACCGAGCCCGGCTGTTTGTTTTTTTAATGATGGCCATTCTTACTGGGGTTAGGTGATATCTCTATGGTTTTGATTTGCAGTTCTCTGATGATGAGTGAGGCTGAGCACTTTTTCATGTGTCTTTTGGCTGCCTGTATATCTTCTTTTGAAAAGTGTCTATTCATGTCTTTTGCCTACTTTTTAATGGGGCTGGTTTTTTGTTTTTTGTTTTTTCCTTTTGGCACAATTAATTTCGTTGTAGATTCTGGATTTTAGGCCTTTGTCAGATATACTGTTGGCAAATATTTTTTCCAATTCTGTGGGCTGTCTCCCCATTCTCTTGATGGTTTCTTTGGCTTTGCAGAAGCTTGTCAGTTTGATTGGGTCCCACTTGTCTATCTTTTCTCCCTATGGCATGGGCACTTGGGTTTTGATCAGGAATTGGTTGCCAGTTCCAATTTCCATAAGGGTTTCTCCTGCATTTTCTAAGGTTCTTATAGTTTGAGATTTTACGTTTAGGGCTTTGATCCATTTAGAGCTGATTTTTGTGTATGGTGATAGGTAGGGGTCCTGTTTCAATCCTTTGCAGGTGGTCAGTCAGTTTTCCCAGCACCATTTACTGAACAAGTTCTCCTTTCCCCAGTGGTTGTAGGCAGAGGCTTTGTCAAAGATAAGTTGGCCGAGAAATTGAGGTTTTTGCTTCCAGAATCTCTATCCAGTTCCATTGGTCCATATACCTGTCTTGTACCAATGCCAGATTTTTTATCTCTGTAGCCTTAGAATAAAGTTTAAAATCTGGAAATGTGATACCTCCCGCTTTGTTTCTTTTACTAAGGATTGATTTGGCTATTTGTGGTTGTTTATGTTTCCATATGGATTTCTGTATTGTCATTTCCAGGTCTGAGAAGAATGATGTTAGTAACTTAGTGGGTATTGCATTGAATCTGTAGATTGCCTTAGGTAGGATGGACATGTTAACAATTTTGATTCTTTCTATCCAAGAACATGGAATTTTTTTTATTTGTTCGTATCTTCTTAGATTTCTTTGAGCAGTGTTTGGTAGTTTTCATTGTAAAGGTCTTTCACGTCTCTGGTTAGGAAGATGCTAAGGTACTTCAAGTTTTTGTGTGGCTATTGTGAATGGGATTGTGCTTTTTATTTGGTTCTCTGCCTGCTTGTTGTTGGTGTATGAAAATGCAACTGTCTTTTGCAATTTATTTTGTACCCTGAGATTTTGCCAAAGTCCTTTATCAGTGAAAGCAGGTTTTTGACAATTTCTCTTGGGGTTTCGAGGTATAGGATCATATCGTAAGCAAAGAGGGATAACTTAACTTCCTTTTTTCCTATTTGGATATCTCTGATTTCCTCTTCTCTTGTCTAATTGCCCTAGCTAAGAATTCCAACACAATGTTGAACAAGAGGGGTGAGAGTGGGCAGCCTTCTCTAGCTCCAGTTTTCAAGGGAAATTTTTCCAGTTTCTGTTCATTTAGCAATATGCTGACTGTGGGTTTATCATTGATGGCACTTACTATTTTGAGGTATGTTCCTTCTGTACCTAGATGTTTAAGGGTTTTTATCAAGAAGGAATGCTGGATTTCATCAAAAGTTTTTTCTGCATCTAATCATATAATCTTGTGATTCTTGTTTTTACATCTGTTGATATATTTAATTACATTTATGGTCTCGGGGATGTTGACCAGCCCTGATTCCAGGGATGAAGCCTACTTGGTCATAGTGGATGATTTTTGAGATGTATTGTAGGACCTGATTTGGTAGAATGTTGTTGAGAATTTTTGCATTTATGTTATTTAGGGATATTGGCCTGTAGGTCTCTTTCTTTGTTGGATCTTTACCCGGTTTGGGTATCAGTGTGATGTTAGCTTCGTAAAATGATTTGGGGAACATTCCATCTTTCTCAATTGCCTGGAATACTTTCAATAGGATTGGTATCAGCTCCTCCCTATACGTTTGGTAGAATTCCACTGGAAAGCTGTCTGGTCAAGGGCTTTGTTTGTAGATAGTTTTCTAATGATGGAGTCAATTTCCTGGGTTGCTATTGGTCTATTTAATGTCTCAATGTCTTTTTGTTTCAACCTTGGGAAGTTGTGTGGTGTCAGAAAGTCCTCCATTTCATTTAGGTTATCATGTTTGTTTCCATATGGGTATGCATAGTAATCTCTAATAATCTTTTGTATTTCTTTGGGGTCAGCTGTGACTTGATCTTTTGCATTTCTGATTGTGTTTACCTGTGCTTTTTCTCTCTTTTTCTTGGTCATTCTCACTAGGGGTCTATCAATCTTGTTTATTCTTTCAAAGAAACAGCTTTTTGTTTTGTTGATTTTTTTCTATGATATTTTTGCCTTCTATGGTCCCACATTTTGGCTTTTACTTTAGTGATCTGGATTCTTCTGCTAAGGTTAGAGTTGTGGTAGTCTTGCCTTTCTAACTCCCTTAGGGGATTTGTTAGGCTGTTTACTTGTGATCTTTCCATTTTCTTGATATGAAAAATTCCCCTATTAGAACTACTTTCATGGCATCCCAGAGATTTTGGTAAGATTTTTCTTTGTTTTCATTTGTTTGTAGGAATCTTTTAATTTCTATTTTGATTTCTGTTTTGACCCAGGAGTTGTCAGCATCATGCTGTTTAGTGTTCGTGTCTTTGTGGTTTTTGAGGGAATTTTGTTAGTGTTGATATTTATTTTTATTTCATTGTGGTCTGAGAAGGTGCATGGCAGTATTTCAATCTTATGAAATTTGTTTATGCTTGATTTATGGCTGAGGATGTGATCAATCTTGGAGTACGTTCCATGTGGTGATGGATAGAAGGTATATTCTGTGGTTGTTGGGTGAAGTGTTCTTTAGGTGTCTATTAAGTCCATTTGGTCAGATTTAAAGTTGAGGTTCTGGATCTCTTTGTTGATTTTTTGCCTCAATGATCTATCTAGGGTTGTTAGTGGGGTATTTAAATTCCCAGCTATACTCGTGTTAGAGTCAATATCTTTTTTTAGTTTACCTAGAAGCTGCTTTATGAAAATTGGTGCTCCTGTGTTGAATGCATATATGTTTAGGGTGGATATTTTTTGTTAATGGATTGAACTTTTTATCATTACATAGTGTTGTTCTGTATCTTTTTTAAATTTTTGATAGCTGAAAGTTTGTTTTGTCTGATATTAAGATCATGACTCCTGCCTTCTTTTGTGATCCATTCACCTGGGAATTTGGTTTTCATCCTCTAATTTTTAGCCTGTGTGTGGCCCCTGTGGTGAGATTAGTTTCTCAGATGCAGCAAATTATCAAGTCATGGTTTTGTGTCCAGTTTGACATTCTATGTCTTTTCTGTGGTGCATTTAGTCCATTCACATTAAGGCTGATTATTAAAATGTGATTGTTTATCCCTGTTATGAGGTTTTTATAAAGTGCTTTGTTTGTTTTTTGTTTCCTTTTAGCTTTTGGGTTTGGGGAGATGCAGATCGAACCCTCACATACACATTCATGCACAATGGAAAAATATAAAAAAATTAAAAACCAAACAAAAAACCTGCCCTCTTGTGGTAGGTTCTGTAATTGTTTCTCTGAGCTGTTCCCAGGTAAGCTCCTCTGCTGTCTCCTGCAGAGCTTGGCCTCATTCACAATTTCCCCAGTGAAAGAGTAGAGGGTAGTAGGGGTGCTTTGGACTTTAGTTCTCCCTTTCCACTCTTGTATGGTTAGGGGTATCCCCTACAGTGTGAAGGTGCAGGATTGTCTCTTCCCCATGTACTGGTGCTGAGGGGGGGAGGGTGCCCCAGTCAGGCTTGTCCTGGAGTAGTCCTCCTATCAAGGTGTGTGTTCAGGCTTGACTTGGGTTCTTCCCTCTCAGTCATGCCTCAGCCATATAGCCATGTGTGTCTGACATTCAGAGGATTGCTGGGAAGGAGGGGGTTGGGTAAGTCCCAGGCTTACCACTGATCTTTTTGGAGGTCTTCCTCATCCTTTTCTGGCCACACCCTTTGTCCCACAGCTGAATCAGTGTAGGAAGTAGGATGCCTGAGACTCAGCACTCATCCTGTTCCTCTAGAATTTGTGCTCTCAGGATATTCCTTCTGGCTCATGATCAACCCCTGAGTAGTTAATCCACCAGCCACAGAGATGGGGTCTGTCACTCTGTGGTGAGCAAGCAAGAGCACTTTCCTGCCCTGTTTTCAAGATGGTGGCAGGATGCCTCTTTTGTCTTCTTCAGTGGGGCTGTGCTTCTGAGTTTCCTTGCTGTGCTCCTTCTGCAGCCCTTGCTGCCAGTGACTGCCAGGTGCTGTAGTGGTGAGGCAGAGCCTGGAGCCAGAAGTCTCTCCTGGCAGTTTTTTCCTGGGAAGGGTTTTGTTGATTTAGAAAAAAAAAATGGTGCTTGGCTTCTGAGCCCAGGTAGTGCTAGGGATCAACAGAGCAGCTGCAGCCCAAGTCTCTTCACTAGGATAGCCTTGGCCCCTTGCCTCCAAGTTCCCACTCAATTAGCCACTCACACACCCACTTACTCATCAACACATACACAAAATTTTCTGCTCACTCATTCACACTGGGACTCACATAGTCTGACTGGCTCTGCCACCATCTTCCCATATCAACTTGATATGTTAATTCTAATTCCTTTTGATATGTATCCAGAAGTGGGATAGTTAAATCATATGGTAGCTCTATTTTTAATTTTTTGACACCTCTCCATATCATTTTCCATAATGGCTGTACTAGTTTACATTCCCACTAGTAATATACACGAGTTCCATTTTCTCAGCATCTGTGCAAACATTTATTCTCTTTTATCTTTTCTATATAAATCATTCTAACAGGTATGAGGTGATATCTCCTTCTACTTTTAATTTGCATGTCTCTAATTACTAGTGATACTAAGCATTTTTAAAAATACTCCTGTTGGCCATTTATGTTTTTTAAAATAAATGTCCAATTAGTTTATTTTCTCATGAAATACCTTGGCATCCTAACCAGGGATGTGAAAGATCTTTACAATGAAAACTACAAAATACTGCTCAAAGAAATCAAAGACGGCACAAACAGGTGGAAAAATATCCCATACTCATGGATTGGAAGAATCAACATTGTGAAGATGACCATCTTGCCTAAGGCAATCTACAGATTTAATGCAATACCCATCAAATTACCAGCAACATTCTTCTCAGAACTAGAAAAACAACACAGGAATTCATATGGAAACACAAACGACCAAGAATAGCCAGAACAATCCTCAAGCAAAAAAAACAAAGCAGGTGGTATCACATTACCAGACTTCAAACTTTACTATAAAGCTACAATAATCAAAACAGCTTGGTATTGGTATAGGAACAGGCATATAGACCAATGGAATAGAATTGAGATTCCAGAAACAAAACCTCAATTTCTGAACCAACTCATCTTCGACAAAGCCTCCACCACCTACCACTGGGGAGAGGAGAACCTATTCAGTAAATGGTGTTGGGAAAACTGGCTGACCAAATGCAGAAGACTCAAACAAGACCCCTATCTGTCCCCATACACAAAAATTAACTCTAAATGGATCAGAGACCTAAACATAAAACCTCAAACCATAAGAACCTTAGAAAATGCAGGACACACTCTTATGGAAATTGGAACTGGCATCCAATTCCTGAACAAAACCCAAAATGCACAGGCCATAAAAGATAAGATAGACAAGTGGGACCTCATTAAACTGACAAGCTTCTGCAAAGCCAAAGGAACCATCAAGAGAGCAGGAAGACAGCCCACAGTGTGGGAAAAAGTATTTGCCAAGTCCATGTCTGACAAAGGTCTAACATCTTGGATCTACAAGGAACTCAAATGTGCTGAAAAGAAAAAACAAACAACCCCATTACAAAGTGGGCAAAAGATATGAATAGACACTTCACAAAAGAAGACATACGAGTAGCCAACAGACACATGAAGAAATGTTCAACCTCACTAATCATAAAGGAGGTGCAAATTAAAACTACACTGAGATACCACCTAACTCCAGTCAGAATGGCCATTATCAATAACTCAAAAAACAACAGATGCTGGAGAGGATGTGGTGAAAAGGGAACACTTATACACTGTTGGTGGGAGTGTAAACTAGTGCAACCTCTGTGGAAAGCAGTGTGGCAATTCCTAAAAGCTCTAAATATTGACCTTCCATATGACCTTGCAATCTCCCTACTGGGAATATACCCTGAAGAACTCAAATCACTCTATAAAAAAGATACCTGCACACATATGTTTATCGCAGCATTGTTCACAATAGCAAGAACCTGGAACCAACCATGCTGTCCATCAAAAGAGAACTGGATTTTAAAAATGTGGTACATGATGGAATACTACACAGCCATAAAAAAGAACAAAATCATGAATTTCGCAGCAACCTGGATGGAACTAGAGTCTATAATACTGAGTTATCTTTCACAGCAACAAACATCTGAGTATCACATGTTCTCACTCATAAGTGGGCCTTGAACATCTATCGTAATACTGTAAGAAAATGATCGACAGTGGTGGGAATCTATGGAGGGGGCAGGGAGGGCAAGGGTGATGGGATTAATGGTAGTCAATATCTGTCTGGGGATGGGGGGACACCCCTTATTAACAAGGGTTCCTGAACGATGCATATTTGTGTACCTAACCCTGAACTGTACCCCACAATTTTAAAATAAAAAATATGTTTAATAAAACAAAATTTTATTTTAAAATTGTGGGGTACAGTTCAGGGTTAGGTATACAAATATTCGCTGTGAAGGTATCCTTGTTAATGAGGTGTGCAGCCCTTCCCCAGGCAAATTTCCACTGCTGTCAATCTCACCTCCTCATCCCCCCCTTCCTTCCACAGTTTCCCACTACAGTCAATCTTTTTCTTACAGTATAGTGGTGATTGTTCAAGGTACACTTATGAGTGAGAATATGTGGCACTCAGTTTTTTGTTTCTGTGAAAGATCACTCAGTATTACAGATTCTAATTCCATCCAGGTTGCTGCAAAGTTCATGATTTTGTTCTTTTTTATGACTGTGTAATATTCCATTGTACCACATTAAAAAAATGTACCACTTTTTTAATACAGTTCTCTTTTGATGGGCAGCACAGCTGGTTACATGTTCTTGCTATTGTGAACACTGCTGCGATAAACATATGTGTGCAGGTATCTTTTTTATAGCATTATAGATGGAACATACCTCAAAATAATAAGAACCATTTACAAGAAACCCACAGCCAGCATACTGCTAAACAGGCAAAAATTGGAACCATTTCCCCTGAAAACTGGAACAAGACAAGGATGCCCACTCTCACCCCTCCTGTTCATCATAGTTCTGGAAGTCCTAGCTATAGCAGTCAGAGAAGAGAAGGCAATCAGGGGTATCCAAACAGGAAAAGAGGAAGCCAAGTTATCTCTCTTTGCAGACGACATGATTCTATACCTTGAAAATCCAGGAGAATCTGTCAAAAACCTCCTTGCACTGATAAAGGACTTAGGCAAAGTTTCAGGGTATTTTCTCACTTTTTAATAGGGATATTTGTTTTCTTATTATTGAGTTATTTGATTTTGTAATATATTTTAAATAGTAACCACTTAGCAGATATATAGTTTGCAAATAGTTTCTCCCATTCTGTGGATCATCTCTTCCCTTTATTAATTGTTTCCTTTGCTATGCAGAAGGTTTTTAGTTTAAGGCAATCCTGTTTGTCTACTTTTGCTCTTGTTGCCTATGGTTTTGGAGTCATATCCAAAAAGTTATTGTCCACACTAATGTTGTAGAGCTTTTCTCCATGCTTTATTTTGGTAGTTTTACAGTTTTAGGTCTTACATGTAAGTTTTTAATTCATTTTAAGTGGATTTTTATATATGGTATTAGATAAGGTTAAAATTTTATTCTTCTGCACGTAGATATCCAGTTTTTGCAACCCCATTTCTTGAAGATATTGTGTGTTCTTGGCACCTTTGTTAAAAGTCTGTTGACCACAAATGATTTTATTATAGAAAATCCTAATGACTCCGGCAGAAGACTGTTAGAACTATTAAGCAGATTTTGTAAAGTTGCAGGATGAAAAGTCAACATACAAAAATAAGAAGCATTTATACATACTAATAACCAATTATCCAATAAGGAAATTGTTAAATAACAATTTTATTTACAATAACAACAAAAATTAAAATAGTTGTAAATTTAACTAAGGAGTTGAAAGACACATATACTGAGAACTATAAAACATTTATGAAAGAAATTGAAGAAAACACAAATAATTGGAAAGATATTCCATGTTCATAGATTGGAAAAATTAATATTGTAAAAGTGTTGATACAATTGTTGATACAAAAAAAGCAATTTGGAGATCTAATACAATCTCTATCAAAAATCCAATGTCAATTTCACAGAAATAAAAAAATTCTTAAATTTATACAGAACCACAAAAGATCCCAAAAGTCAAATAACAGAAAGAAAAAACTGGAATCACCACAGTCCCAGATTTCAAAACATATTATAAAGTAATTGTAATCAAAACAGCATGGTACTAGCATAAAAACAGATACTTCAACAAATGGATCAGGATAGAAAGCCCAGAAATAAATCAATGCCTTGTTTTGATAATCAATTGTGATGCTGTATTTAAAGATTTTAACAAACACAGAATAAATGATAGCTGCTGATTAATGATATTTTCATTATTATTGAAGAAAATCTGCAAAATGAAGTGGCACTTAAGTTGACAAAGAGGAGAGACACAGTTGTAAACTACAAGACTAAAAAACGCAAATAGATAAGTCAATTTAATAGTAAATGGGTAACTAGAGACCACTTTGATTAAATAGTAACACCAAGAATATTACACAACCTTGAATCTTTTCATATCTTATTTTGATGGGATATCTTTAGCACATAGTACTGAGAATTTTGAAAATTTGTATTTAATAAGTTAGAAAAAGATGAGGAAGAGAAAGCAAGGGGAGGAACAGAGAAGTTGAATGTGCTCAGTCTATGGAGACACATGTGCCCCCCAGAACAACTTATTCAGAAGGTTATCTTTTGAAAATTGAAATGAAACACAGAAACGTTGTCTAGGAGTGTCCATAAAATCACTCTCACAGAAAATATGTCTGCAAATCAGTGCCCTAACATAAAGAAGGATCCTAGAGAGAACATAAGAGAATCTTACAAACGACTCTGGCCAGACACACCCACTCCCAATGTGCAACACTCTCATCCCCATTCCACTTCTGGGAAAACTGAAGCAAAGAATGACTTTCTACCACCATACGGCTAGAGTAAGGAGCAGTCAAAGAGTAAATCTAATCCTTTATGGTCAGTACTCTACATGCAACATTTGATTGAAGTAAACTTTCAAAAGCTTATTAATACCATTTACAATGAACAAAGACACTTTTGGTTAAAAAAAAAAAAAAAAAAGACCACTCAGGCAGTGGTTTTCTTCTAACTTCTTGTTAGAGTTTTATTTCCTTCCAATTCATACTTCTTCCAGCCAAAAGAAAATCTAGGGTTCACCCTGAAAGGCTGCAGTCTCTCTCAAGTATGTGATACTGTTTTCCTCCACTGTTGCACAGTTGGCCTTGCTAATGAGACCCTAGGGGGAGAGTTTGTGGCTGCCAGAGCCTCTCTCACCCTGGTTGCTTATTACAATCCAACATCAAAGCTTCAGAGAGCTTAGTACCATATGTTCCATTTCCCTTTTTAGCACTGTTTGGGCTCTGTGTACAGAGACAAGGTACTTCCTACAGTTGGGCTACAGCAATTTTTAGAAGACAGCAAGCTATAACAAGAACACGGAGCTTTGTTAAAGACACTGTCTGGAGAAGAACATTCTCACTTTCGTGAATAGCTATGTTTCAGTACACAATGATATATATATGTTAAAAAGACTCTATCTGCTAGCCTAGGCAGGTAGAAGTTTTCTCACTGTATTAAACTTACCATTCACACTGTTCAGTTTCAATAATATTAAGAAAATTTGTCAGGGTTTAGATTGAAAGAAATTTCAGATAAGCATAATGTTTTGTTGTAGCTGGAGAAACAGAATGGATTCCCCAAATTAACTTCGTTTGTTTTTTCTGGAGATGGTTTTCTGGTAAAGTTACTAGCAAAGAATTTCTCCTGCAAATCCTATGCTCTGATTGTGACAGGAAGATTTGGAGAACTAAAATCCTTTTATTGTTATCCCTTAAAGCACAAATATTTTATTTATAGTATGTTTTATGGAATGTTTTACAAGTGTGATTTTTGTTTATATATCAAAATACTGACCACCTTCATTTGCCATGTAATGTGATCAAACTTACTGAAAAGACTTATGAAGCAATATTTATGCCATATGCAGAAAAAGGCTGCAGAAGCTTATTAGTATTAATTTGCTAATATAGAAATACAATTAAAACGTGTCTTACATATTTAACTCTTAATAGATTGTTTTTCCAGTTTGTGGTCATGTTTCTCAAAGGAAAATCCCAAAGTTTCTCATTTCCTTAGCAACAGAATCAGGCATAAATTGTGCTCCTATATTTCCTAAACATCTGTATCCAAGCTACATATTAAAGTGTGCTGCCGACTAATATATATACAATCTGTAGGTAAGCTTGACTTTACAGAAAGAGGTTAGAGAGAAAATAGGCATGAAAAACAAGTGCAATAAAATCACAAGGAAAGACAGTACCATTTCTCAGTTTGTTTATTTCTTTCATTTTCTCTGCTCAACCTGAAAATAAAAAGATTAAGCTATTATTAACAAATTACCAATTTCTAGGGGAATTCATGGTTTTGGATTAAGTAATATACTTTACTAGATTCTTCTGTGTCTAACCATTCTAGCTTGAAAGGCAATTCAAGAAAGTTTCCTGGTGATCACCGAAAGGCAATTCCTTGGCATGTAAAAGAAAATTATAAAGCCCCGAACATTAATTATAAGTGAGAAAGACTGTGGGTTAGTATACTCATTAGACAGAACTATAGAAGTAATATATTGACTGTCCCAAATGGGACTTTTGTATTCCAGATCTCAGACCTACTTATATTCTCAGCACAATCCTTCTTCAATGAATCCAGAAACAATGCATAGACTGGCAGTTTTGCCTGGAAATCCATATTCACTTCAAATTAAGCACTCTTAGACACATAAGTGCCTGACCCTAAACTTAAGAGCATATACCAGCTCCATGCCCTTAAAAATTATTCTTTAATTTTCTAAAGCCTTGGGTACTTCATCTTTAAAACAGAAATAATAGGGAGGGGGAAGAATGGGGAGTCATTGTTTAATAGATACAAAGATACGGTTTGGGAAGATGAAAAAGTTTGGAGATGAGTGGCGATGATGGTTGCCCAACAATACTAATGTACTTGATGCCACTTGAAAACAATTAAAATAGCAAATTTTATGTTGTGTATATTTTAGGACAAATTTTTTTTATAATCAATATTTTTTATTATGATATTGTGGAGTACAGTTAAAGGTTAGGTATACAAATATGCTTTGTTCAGGCACCCTTGTTGACACGAGGTGTCTCCCCGTCCCCAGACAGATATTTACTACCATTAATCCCATCTGCCCCCCCCCCCCCGCATAGTTTCCCACCACTGTCAGTCATTTTCTTATGGCAATATGTTGGATGATCAAGGTCCACTATATGAGTGAGAACATGTAATATGCAGTTCTTTGTTTCTGGGAGAGGTCACTCAGTATTATAGACTCTAGTTTCATCCAGGTTGCTGCAAAATTCATGATTTTGTTCTTTTTTATGGCTGTGTAGTATTCCATCGTGTATATGTACCACATTTTTTTTAATCCAGTCCTCTTTTGATGGACAGCATGGCTGCTTCCATGTTCTTGCTATTGTGAACAGGGTTGCAATAAACATACGTGTGCAGGTATCTTTTTTATAGAGTGATTTGAGTTCTTCAGGGTATATTCCCAGTAGGGGGATTGCTGGGTCATATGGGAGGTCGATATTTAGAGCTTTTAGGAATCACCACACTGCTTTCCACAGAGGTTGCACTAGTTTAAACTCCTACCAACAGTGTAGAAGAGTTCCCTTTTCGCCACACCCTCTCCAGCAACTGTTATTTTTTGAGTTATTGATCATGGACATTCTGACTGGAGTTAGGTGATATCTCAGTGTGGTTTTGATTTGCATCTCTCTGATGATTAGTGAGGTTAAACATTTCCTCATGTGTGCTGTTGGCTGCTCAGATGTCTTCCTTTGAGAAGTGTCTGTTCAAATCTTTTGCCCATTTTATAATGGGGTTGTTTGTTTTTTTCTTTTCAGCGTGTTTGAGTTCCTTGTAGATCCAAGATGTTAGGCCTTTGTCAGACCTGGAGTTGGCAAATACTTTTTCCCAATCTGTAGGCTGTCTCCCTGCTCTCTTGATGGTTCCTTTGGCTTTGCAGAAGATTGAAACACGACCCCTATCTATCCCCATACACAAAAATTAATTCTAAATGGATCAGAGACCTAAATGTAAAACCTCAAACCATAAGAACCTTAGAAAATGAAGGACATACCCTCATTGAAATTGGAACTGGCATCCATTTCCTGAACAAAACCCGAAACCCACAGGCCATAAGAGATAAAATAGACAAGTGGGACCTCATCAAACTAACAAGCTTCTGCAAAGCCAAAGAAACCATCAAGAGAGCAGGGAGACAGCCTACAGATTGGGAAAAAGTATTTGCCAACTCCAGGTC
>CAUYQG010010373.1:0-17749 GCA_963574415.1 Tarsius wallacei
GGAAGTGAAGGCTCTCAGTCCAAGCCTGTCTCATGCCAAAATTCATGTTTCTTCCTCAATACTTTTTTTTTTTTTTTTTAGTTGGAGTCTCACTCTGTCGCCCAGACTGGAGTGCAGTGGCCGCTCCCGGCCACCGCAGCCTTGACCTGCTGGGCTCCGGCGATCCTTCCGCCTCAGCCTTCCAAGCAGCTGGAACTACAGGTGCGCGCTACCACACCCGGCTAATTTTTTGATTTATTGTGGAGATGAGGTCTCGTTTGCCCAGGCGGGTCTCGAACCCGCGGGCTCAGGCAATCCACTCACCTCAGCCTCCCAAAGGCGCGGGATTACAGGCTGAGCCACCGAGCCCGGCTCTCAATACTTTTCATATGAGGGTGCGAGTATTCCCAGAAATACTGACAATATATGGGGGAGTATAAGATGACATATCTTTGTAGATATGAACTTTATTTTAAAGGTTATTTAAGTGTGTCTTATATGTTTTAGTGCAAAAGTAAAATGGGATAAGATGTAAAATTCACATATATTTTTAGAAGAAGATACAAAAGTTCAAAGAAATTTTAGCCTTTTGAAAGGCAGCTTTGAGGCCAGGTCCTTATGTCCTTGAGAATGTACTTCAGGGCAAAGCCCTGACCAAATACAGAAACTCCTAAGTCTATGATTTGCTGGATCTAACTCATTATCATCTACAGAACCCATCCCAGCAGGATTTATATTAAGACCTTTTCCAAAAGTTCTCATCAACCAGGGTACTAAATTGGGTTATGTTTCCATATTCAGTATAAGAGTATTTATTATCTTTTGCTAAGGAACACTTTAGAAACAAGTATCAGTCATCACCAAACAGGTTTGCTTTCTTTTACCTAATTCATAAGTCTCTTCCTGGTGTTGACTTTTCCATTTACCTAAAGAGGATCCTCTTCCCAGGCTTCCTCCAATGGGGCTAGGGATGCTGCTTTTGTTTGGCAGATTGACGGGGCTGGTTTTGCTGGCTGGGAAGAGGCTCTGGGTGGGGGACGTTGGGGACTTTACAGGCTCTACTGTCTTGGGTCGGGATGAGAGATTCAGAGGCTGTGCTGCAGCTTCATCCTACAAGAGTTTAACATAAATAATTATTAAAAAAAAAAAAAGACAAATGAAGCACATTATCACTTAGTAAGCTACAGTTATTTTACACCTCAGAGACAATGCCACATTCTCCTACAATAATAACAAAAGAAGCTAATTATCTACCTCCTTGAAGATTCATCGGAAGGAAACCTCATTAATTTCCCTGTGTTATGCTTCTATTTACATTAACTGTGTAGTTGGATCATTCTTTTTGCCAAATTAAAATCTGAATTAGCTCACATTACAGCTTAATTTCCTAATGTGTTTTCAGGGATCTAAATTAACCTAGGGCATTTACAAAGAATTATTTAAAATTTCAGCGGCTCTGTGGTGCTTTTGTGTTATTATCTATGAAAAGTTCCTATAACTATAAACAGTCTCTGCAGCTAATTTTTTAATATATATTTTAAATCAAACAATTGCAAGTACTTTAAAACTGGAAACATGAAAAGCCTTCTTCTAACATCCTAGGCCCCCTGTCCAGGGAGCCACATGCCACAGCACGGCTTCTATGTGGCTTTCTGGGTGTGGGCACTCTTTATAGTCTGTACTCTGGTCTCTATTCATGTTTAAAATTAATTTTTGCAAAGAGCAAACATACATTATAATTATGTTTTACATACCATGCTATATGTAATTTATTTTTCATGTTTAAAGTGATGTGTCTTTATATTCTTTGCTACGTATATTTACAGAATGTCTATTTTAAGACACATGTTCTTCTACAATGAGCGCAGTATTCAAATATCTGGCTCATAACTCTAGTTTATTCAGGAACTTGAAAGCTGAGCTCCCTCCTTTATTTTGTCTCATTTATCCTGCCATAAAATACCCAAAACAACACTTCCATCATTCTAGAAATTTGGTTGTAATATGAACATATTCATTTAAATGTTGTTTTAAGATCTGCATTATTGTGTTTTAAAATAAAATTGTCAGTAAATGTTACCTCCCATTTTGCTTCTGAGAAGGCACAAATAACTTGCTTTTAATGCCATTGTTTAAAACATACAATAAAATTTGGTAACAGAATGTTCTCTCCCTTGGTAAACATGTGATCTCACTGGGGCTCAATTTCTTCATCTGTGAAAAGAGGACCTGATACTAGATGATTGCTAAAGTCTCTTCCAGTACTACAAGAGATGCCAAGAAATACTTGGGAAGGAGGATAAAAACAAAAAGTAAAAATAACATGCACAGAGAAGCAATTATGTACCAAGTACTATACGAAGCATTTTCATATAGCTTCAACAATCAATAACTCTATGAGACTGGAAATATTATTCCAAATTTACAAATGAGGAGCTGGAGGTCAGATTAACAAAAATTACTTGTCCAAGGCCATACACGAAAGGACAGAATATATTGGTCTCCATATTTTAGGCCCTTTTAAGAATAAGCTACCAAAGAAAATGAGTCATTAGTTGGATAATGTAGTGATGCCCTAGAGTTTTGTTGTCTTGGTAGGAAATAGGCAATCTGTCACATCTAAGTTGCAATGACTTTTATCTATATTTAGATATAGAACAGGTTCTCAAGAAACATGATTATATCTGTTATGAATGTCAAAATTATATGACCTACTTAATTGCAATTTATTTTCCTTTGCTCTTAATTCAAAGGATATTTAGAATAGCTAGTTCCTTTATTCATATCTGAATGATAAGGATTTATATACTAGGTATTTACTCAGTTTTCTCCATGTTTCCTTTTCTAAGGTTTGCTGAGCTTCCAAAATATCTAAGTTTAGAGTTTTCATCAAATGTGGAAAGTTTTTACCCATGATTTCTTCAAATATAATTTTCCGTTCCTTCCTTCTTCTGAGGGGAATTGTATATATTAGTCCATTTGACATTGTCCTACAATATTGACTAGTCTTTTTTCTATGTGTTTCATTTTGGAGAGTTTTATTGTTGTACCTTCAAATTCACTAATCTTTTGTTCTGCAATGTCTAAGCTGTTGCTAAATCCAGCCAGTATATTTTTCATCTCAAACACTGTGTTTTTTTAACCTTGAGACATTTGATTGAGGTTTTCCATGTCTTGCCTTATCATGTTTATATTTTCCTCTATCTTCTTGAGGGAGGAGCAAGAAGATATCCATCTATGTGGAGTTAATAACATCTTTTTCAGTTTTAAATATGCTTTAATTTTTTTACTTATTTTTATAATTCAATAATTTCCACTTCCACCTACACTGCCACTGAAATGGCGTCACTTACTAACTCCCAATCAAGTGAGCTCTTTTCCACTGTGTCAGAGCTACTGTTGGTTCTCACAGCCTGTTCCAGTGGCCTGACAAAAACTTCATGTCAACCGAGCCTAGGCAAGAATGCCACAGACTCCCACTATTATTTCATATGAGAAGCATAAATGTGTTCTCAGGTTGCATATGACTTTGATCAATTTCCAGAATGCTGAAATGGTTGTTTTTGTCAATTTTGTCCTGCTTTATAGGCGCTTTTTAGGAAGCAGATTTGCTTACCTCATCCAGCTCTAGTTGGAAATCTCCTATAATACCTGTTTTTACTGTCCTATCTAATTTTATCATCTGTGTCATTTTGGGGTCTGTTTCTATTGATTGATTTTTCTCATTATTCATATTTTCTTGCAGCTTTGCAAATCTGGCAATTATTTATAGATGCTTCACATTGTTAATTTTACATTATTGGGTGCTAGAGTTTATGTATTTTTAAAAATATTTGTGAACTTTGTTCTGAGACGCAGAACACTTTGATCCTTTCCAGGCTAACTTTAAGCTTTGTTAGTCAGGTTCAGAGCAGTCACTAACCTGGGGATAATTTGGTCATATCACTGAGGTAATACCCTTCTGGAGACTCTCCTTGATGCCCCACGTGCCATTTTTCTACTCTAGCTGAGAGGTATACAAACCATTCCGGTCATTTGTGAACCTAACAATTATTTTGCTTGCTACATTCTGGGCTTTTTCCTTGACCTCAAGTAGTTTGCATACATGCATGTGCTGATCAGTACTCAGCTAAATACTCAGGGGAACCCTCTGCAGATCTTCAGCGTTCTTTCTCTGTGTAGTTCACTCCTCTCTGGTACCCTGCCTCACAAGTCCTATCTGCATCAGCAACCCTAAACTCTGGACTGTGTCTCAGGGAGCCGGCCAAGTTTCCTGCATAGTTGCATGGGAACTCCTTGTAGACAGTAAGCTGAAGCATCAGTAGTGCTTGCCTCACTTGTTTCTCTTCTCATGAGGATCACTATGTACTCCTACTGTATATGCCTGAAAACCATTGTTTTATATAGTTTTAGTTTCTTATAGGGTTTTATAGAGTGCTTATAGAGTTTTAGTTCTTAAAGCTGGGAGAGTTTATCTGAGTCTTGTTCTTCCCTCAAGGTTGATAACGGAAATCCTCTAGGTGTTTTGTTAGGATCTCTCTTGGTATACAACTAGATCTTTCAATCACAACCACTCAAATCACCACTCCATCCCATCTTCTTTATTATCATAATGAGCAGCAGCTGTTTCACTACTATTAATATTTATGGAAAACTCACTATATACCAGAGGCTGTATTATCTCATTTAAGACCCATGATAATATTAACTCTCGGTTTACAGAGAAGAAAACTAAAGTTGAAAGAAATGAAGTAGCTTGACCAAGGTGATACAGCTAGAAAAAGTAGTAAAGCTGGTATTTAAACAGAAACATTCTGACCTCTGATGCTGATAGTTATAGGTAAAAATTCTGGAAGCAAAAGGGTACATAAGACCATCTATGTTTGTTTTTGTTACCTTTAGCAAACTTTGCCCTATGTCATGTCTGAGTCTGAGGTAACTGGTCATGTTATAAACAGAGGGAAAGCAATTACTATAGAGAGAAACATGAGAGATTTTGGTGAGCATAATCTTTTAATTAGCAAACTATAAGATTATTTTCAGAACCCCTTCAATCATAGATGGGAGTTATATTTTTAATTTAAAATATTGTCTTTATGTTTTCATCTTCATATATTTTTAAACGAATGTACAATAAACAATCTAATAAGTAAAAGAAATGTTTCCTTTATTATTAACATAAAATTTGATCAAGTCAAATTACATAGAGAGCTCCCTAAGAATTTGCATGTGGTCAAGTGAGTAATAAAATTCAGTTGGCCCACAAAGATGGAACAGTAAAAGCAGATATAAACTTGAATTTAACCAAGGAACATTTTACTCATCTAGAAAAGACGACGTGGTCTGGTGCAGTTCCAGTTGGCCAACTTACTTATAAAATGACTTTTTTATGTTAAAATCCTTAATACTCAATAGTTCAAGTCACTGATGTTTGATAGACTCACACTCTAACAACTATGATTAAGCAAAGTGCCTGGGTTAGAGCTGTAGTGTCTGGTTCTTACTCACAGACACAAACTGTGGGAGCACAAAATAGTCTGTTTCCATAAATAATTTTGTCTTATGAAATGTAAACTGCCTAGTGTCATATCTCAATAATTCTAACAACAAAACATAAATGTTCATCTATTTCTTCTAAATGAATGGGTGACATTACATTAATTCCTTTTCATGGAGCACAGGCAGAACTATGTCTCTTAATAATATTCACTTTTTTGTCTTTGGTAATTGGAATTCCTTTTTTTCAAAGGCTTTCTGCAATCTCAAAATTCCTATATGCAAATTTTGGAAAATAAAACCATTTCAATGACTGTGGAGCATCCAAAGCTGAGTTTTGTTGGTCTCAGCTGTTTCCCATGTGAAGATTTAATAATTGCAAAATTTCTCCGAATGCAGTACTTTCATCACATTACAATGAAGCATTTGTACTTAGCGTACCCCTCCATGTAGATAAGTCAATTGCAGAAAACAATTGTTCCTCTAACTGTTTAAATTTGGTAATTCAATATAAAAAGCAAACGCTATCATAAAAACCAACCAGTACCACCTATAGGTACCAGCTGCAGCACAAAATTGGAGTGGCTCATCAATTCCCCCCTGTCGCCAAGTACTACCTGGCTGCCCAGTTTCAAGACACTAAAAATTAGTGGGAAAAGGCATCTATTAATGTTGCAGCCATAACTTGGGAAAATCTGTTTATCCTATCACCACTACATGGCATCACAACCATTATTAGAAAATGACAACTCATTCCTCAAAGTCCACATTTAAAGCTAGTTTTGAAGGAGACACCTTCACCAATAGACCATAAAAATCCAGCATTAGATGCTTTTTTTGAACCTTTTAAAAAAAATCTAGGTTTTCGAGATCCTCCTTTGAGAGCCTCCTTCCCTGGTACTATAAGTTGGCTTCCTACCTGTTTAAGGAACATGGAGAGAAGTGCCACGAATCTACGACAAAAACTGGCAATAAAATCATGGTCATTCATGCCAATGAACATTAAAAAATGAAAGCCAGAATCCAAAGGGAAAAAAACTCTTGAGAAGTGAGTTTGCAGATTTAGGTAAAGGTCTCACAATACGGCACTATTGTTATCAAAAGGGAAACACCTGTTTCTCAATGCTCAATCATGAAATTTACCATAAAGTGGGACATTTTGGGGTTCCTTTATGTTGTTATGTTTCCTGCTGTTTACTCCCAACACAGCCTGGCTCACTACCTTTCTTGTGATGCCATATTCCAAACTGTTTCCACAATCCTGCAAAGTGAGTACCTTAACTTGAGTTACAGGGCTGGTCCCTCTCTTTTCATTTTTTATCCCAGTAGGTGAGACCGTCCCTGCTGTGTTTGGTGGCTGTGGAGTTGATGGCATCTTTGCTCCAGGTGACACCTGCATGCTGGCCAGCTGAGCGGCATAGAGCTGCTGCAAAACAGGGAAGACAAACATTGATGTCTTTAAATGCAGTGGAAATGGAGTTTCAAACAACAACAAAAAAACTTACCGTATTGTTAGATAACTATTTCTCTGACAGCCCTGCAAGTTCTCTCTCACTATTTTTTAACGAGGAAAGTAAGAGAAAGCAAATAATATAACAGAATGAAAGAGGACTGACATGGGATCGTGATTCTGTTCCTGGTCAATCTAGCAATAACTCTATAACCCTGGACAAAGAAAAAGAGCTCAGTTTCCTCAACTGTACAAAAAGACATTTGGCTAAGTAGTTCCTAAGATGCTTTTTAGTGCCTAACATCTTTATAAAAAGTTCTTTAAATGTCTGATATATCCACTCATATAATTTTAATATTCATGAACTAAGAAACTGACATGAACTTTCCTAGGGATTCTTGGAAGAAATTCATCATTCTTATTCAGCACGGATCAAATTTCTCTGGTGTTCTGATCCTTCTGGATGATGTGTGCTACCTCCACGACTCCTGAGGCCCAGTGGCAGTCACTCTTTTCTCAGGGTCTTATTTCTAGACAGCATGTAACATAATCCTCAAGAGAATATAACCAGATTGGTAGCATTTTGTTTTGTTTTAAGTCAAGCTTCTTTTTTCCAGCACAGGAGATGCCTACTTGATTCTCTGCCTAAGCCAAGTAACAAACTGCTTCCTTCCTGCTTCAGAACAGATCATTTAGCTTCTCTCCTCAGGGCCTGCCTTTGCCTGGGTCTCCAGGTTTATCCTTATTAGACTTCCACTGCTGTTTCACGGCCTTTTCTGAACTATTTCCTATAGTTCTTTTTGGCAAACCAATGATCTTACTCATTCTATCTGCTCAGCTTAAATGGGTTCCTCTTCTCGGAGACACGATAAGCAGACAACCTCACATTACGGATCTTGAAATTATCAACTTCAAATTCATTGATTTATCTGAATTAGACTGAAAGACAGGTGGGTCAACCTCTTCTTATATCATTTTACTCTTTATCAAAGTAACTTCTATATGTAGTTTTACAATTTCAATAGTAGGTTAAGGCTTAAAAACAAACAAAAACCAAAACAGCAACAAAACCACATGGCCAACATTTGCAGTGCACAGCCTCCACAGCCATACGCAATGACCTTGGCTTTCCCCACCCCAGTCCTCTTTATCTTACTCACTACCCTGAGGAGATTATCCCTTCCATTCATTTAATTGTTGAAGTGGTATTTATTGTCTTACTTGTTCGTACTTATTATGTTATATCCTTATCTACATATAATGGAAGATGAAAGTTGAGCTGTCCTGCACCCACCAACCCTATATGCACCCCCATGCTTCCCTCCTTGATTTCTTAATTAATATTACAAATTTTAAAATGGTTGCTTAACATTATACATTATTCTAGGAAGCTACTATTCACAGTTGAGGTATAAAGTGAGCTATATTTAATTTTCTCCTTCTGAACTTTAAATTTTGTTAGATTTAATATTTGTCTCATATTTTGCTTTCTTATTTTTTATGTAACTTCATTAATGAATTCCCAGACTCTCCAAAAGACCAGCAAAACTTTGCCCAATGTGGTTGACTATATATTAGGTCATCTGCATCTTCTATTTTTTCCCTTGGAGATAACGTTTTTTGGAATTCTCTATCTTCCTGCTCCAATCTGAACTGGTCTATTCCTTAGGCCTACTGCAGATCTGTGGTACTTGGAACTCTTTTCGCCTCTCCTCTACTGGATTCCTGGTTTCCTGGAGATCATGTTTTCCTCCCTTTTAGTTCGCTGTCTCTTTTCTCGTAGAGCACATTCTACAGGAGCTTCCTGGAAAAGGTGCATGTGAGATTAGTTATTCAGGAACTAACATTTCTGGAAAATGTTACTATATCCTTCTCACTCGATTGTAGTTTGAGAGATATGGAATTCTAGTGAAAATAATTCTGCCTCAGAATTCCAAAGATATTGATCTGTTGCTTCCTATTTTTGCTGCTAAGGAAGTCTGATGTTATTGTGATTCCTGATCTTTAGTACGTAATTGATTTTCTCCTCTAAGAGCATTAGGCTCTTCCCTTTCTACCAAGTGTTTTGAAATTTCACTCTGATGCTCCTCTATTGACTTTTATGTTCATTGTTCTAGATACTCAGTCATCCCTTTCAATCCAAACTTGTCCTTCAATTCTAGAAAACTTTTTTTAAAGTTTGCCACTGGAAATTTTCTCCCCTCTGTTCTCTTTCTTGAATTCACATTGGATAAATGTTGGACTTCCTTATCAACCTTCTATTTTCCTTCTTTTTGTCCTCTGGTCACCATTCTTTGACCTTTCATTATACTCTATGACAGATTTTTTTTCAACTTTATCTTTCAACATACCAGACTGTTTTCTTAGAGAAATATCTTAGAATTCTTGCCTTGGTTGGGGCATAGACTTGTATGTCATCATTAAGTGAGCCAAGTAAGAGAAGGCATCTGAGGGATCTCACTGTCTGGTCTAGCCTGTAGACTCCCTGCTTCCAAAATGGCACTACCGCTCACTTTCAGCTATTCTTAATGTCCTCAAGACAAAAATCCCTCAAGTTCAACTTCTGAAGAGAATAAATGCCTCCACTGTCTTCTGTCAGGCTTGGAAATTGGGAAGGAGGAGACAGGGATGGTAGTTACCAGGTTGCATGAGGTTAGGGAAAGATCATCATATATCTATTTTCAACCAGTCATCCTGTCTAGTTTCACATCTTACAACCATGTGCCTTTAATGATACAAGATACCTTCAATTTCCAAGCATTTTAAAGGTTCAGCTCCCAACTGGTCTTGATTCTTTTTGGCTTTACACTCTTAAAGCTTAGGTATCAGCTTTCTCTTTTCTGCTAAGACAGTTAAAACTCATCTGTCCATTTATCATATCCAAACATTCTTTTGTCATCTCTTTCTATTCTACTTGAAAGTTTCTACTTATAATCCTTAATTGTCAATTTATTATAATTTGGATAAAATTGGCAATAAATGAATTTGTTAATCTCAGATATTTCAATCTTAACACTATGTAATGGCTGAAAACTTCATCCAAATATTTTCTTCTCTTCTTATAATCAAAATTAAGTCATTACCTTGATGGTCACATTTCTATCATAATAGAAAGCTTCCTAGTTCATCAACCACAGAGAAAAATAGCTCAAACTTTGTCATATTAGTAGTGGAGAAAAAACAGGTGGTTTGTATGTAATTTCCAGCATGACTATCATTCAGATGGACAAATAAAAAAATTACAGTAATCAAAAACAGACCTTTCAGCACATGTAATTAAATGAAAGCTTAATAAAGAATAATTTGCAAAAGCCAGATGTGCTTATGTCATGATTGTTGCTTTCTTTGGAACAATTTTTCTAATATAACAAGCCTCTAAAAAATTAAAGTTTCATAATTCTGTATGAAATGACTCAGTGGCAAGAAAATTCACAAGTAAGAGTCAGTCAAATTGCTAGAACTTAAGCAAAGCATTAAAAAGGCCATCTCTTTTGTGTTCATTTTACTCTTGTATCTTTTTCCTTTGAAATTCAGCCAAGTGTGTTTAAAAGAAGGGCAGATCACGCTTCTGAAAAATGTCTGCTTGGATTAAGGTAGTGAAGAAAATTTCCATACTGAATGGAGTAAGATGGTTAAGAGTTGAAGAATAGTACTGTAGCTGGTATATGTAACCAACATATGAGTATTAAAGAGTCAGAAAATCTTAGAGATGCAAGAGTCCTTAAACATCATTTATGCTTTCATTTTTACCTCAATAATTCAAGAGATCAAAAGAAAATCAACTTTACTCAATCCTGAGTCTTTCAGGAAACTTCAACTAGTGAAAAATGCAGAAAAACAAATATCTGCAAACAAATTTATTTTTTAAAAATTTGACTAAATTCAGTGATCCTTCAGATTGAGTGAACAATAAGGTTGCCTTTTAGAAATACAGTAGTGTTAATTGTTTCTTCTAAAGTTCTGATATCACTTATCTTATAACCCTTCCTGGTGGGCTATACCTAAGGGAGGCAAGACTTCCCAGAGTCTGAGATTCCTCAGAGCTGGTTATTTTGAGTAGTAATTACTGGTACATTAGAGACAAGAAGAAGTACAGCCACATTCCAAAAACCTTACAGTGCTGGGTAAATTGAAAAGTAGAATATTAGGTAAGATTTCTTCGAATGAGCATTGAAATAAAAATCAGAGAATGAAATCCAATGAAAAGGAAGAAAGTATTCATGAAAGACTAAAATATTTACATTCTGTCTAACAAAATACATAATTTTAGTTATAAACATCATTCTTTTCAGACAGAAGATTTTAAATATTTTGGATTATACAAATGTCATTCATTGAATAAGCATAAGCTTACAATCTGACAGCTTACCTTCTAAGCTAACATCTATTGAATGTGTTCTATGTGCAAGGTTCCATGTTAGGAGCTGAGCCAGATTCAAAGCTTATAGCTCCAGAGGAGATGTAAAATATAGATCCTTACACTTGATTTGTAAACACCTTTGTGGTGCTTATTACTTTCTTTAAACTTATGTAATGCACATATATCTTAATATGCTTGATAGACTGTATCAACCTAGTTATTTTTGAATGTCTAGCACCAAGAATGGAGCCTTGAAAATAATAGACATCCAAGCAATATTTTCTAATTTAACATACTATATAAAATAATTGCCATGTTAGGAAGGAAAGATGGTGTCTATAAATGAGGCAACAGAAGTGGTACATTATTATATTTATTATATATGCAATGATCAATTTTATGCTTAAGTTTGAAAAAGTAAAAGGAAAATAAATTCAGTCCAAGTTTTGTTTTTTTGTTTTTTTGAGTTGGAGTCTCACTCCTTTGCCCAGGCTGGAATGCAGTGGCACCCACGCTCACAGCCACCCAGTGTCGACCTTCTGGGCTCCAGCGATCCTTCCGCCTCAGCCTTCCAAGTAGACGGAACTACAGAAGCGCACTACCACGCCCGGCTATTTTTTATTTTATTGTAGAGATGAGGTCTCGCCAAGCTAACCGGGATGGTCTCAAACCCGTGGGCTCAGGCAATCCACTCGCCTCTGCCTCCCAAAGTGCTGGGATTACAGGCTGAGCCACCGAACCCGGCCCCAAGTTAAATTATATTCTTTCACAAGCAATTATTCTTTTGAAGTGATTAGTTGTAATGTTGTCTAGGTAGCTGCTCAGTAACTACTAGCTTCACTGTCAGTGGTGTTTCTGAACACCAGTAATGATTTGAGAACCAATTCAAGAAGGCAATCCCATTTACAACAACAACAAAAAAAACAGGAACATATTTAACCAAGAAGGTGAAAGTTCTGTACAAGGAAAATCACAAAACACTGATTAAAGAAATCATAGATGACACAAACAAAAGGAAAAACATCCTATTCTCATGGATTGGAAGAATTAATATAATTTAAATGACCATACTACCCAAAGCAATCTACAGATTCAATTCAATTCCTATAAAAGTGCCAATATACCAGTGTTATTTTTTACAGAACTAGAAAAAAAATTCTAATATTCATATGGAACCAAAAAAGAGCCCCAATAGCCAAAGCAATCCTAAGCAAAAAGAACAAAGTGTGATGCAGCACATTATCTGATTTCAAATTATGCTCCAAGCCTATAGTAACCAAACTAGCATGGCAGTGGTATTAAAATAATACATAGGCCAATGAAACAGAATAGAGAACCCAGAAATAAAGCCACATACGTACAGCCAATTGATTTTTGACAAAGTCTGCAAGAACATACACTGGGGAAAAGACATCCTTTCTGATAAATGGTTCTGGCAAAATTGAACTGCCATATGCAGAAGAAAGAAATTGGACTTTACCTCATACCATATACAAAAATAAAATCAAGATGGATTGACAACTTAAAAGTAAGACCTGAAACTATAAAAACACTAGAAGAAAACCTACGGAAAAGTCTTCTGGACATTTGTGTAGGCAAAGTACTTGTGACTAAAACTTCAAAACACAGGCAAAAAAGACAAAAATAGACAAATGGGACTTAATTAAACTAAAGAGCTTCTGTACAGCAAAATAAATAATCAACAGAGTGAAAAGAGAGCCTGCAGAATGGGAGAAAATATTTGCAACCTTAAACTTTTCTAATACAATAAACGAATACAACTCTAATACAATAAGCAATAACTAATAGTACTCGTTTTTCTTCCCAGTCTAGTTACTTATACATTTAAAATTTATCTAAATGCTAATGTGTCCCTTTTTGAAAGAAAATAAAATACTAGTAATTCTAACAAAATAACTTCAGTTAGAACATTCCTTTGAAGACTAACAGTTTAGGAAGAAAAAAGGTTAAACTCTGATTAACTATTACATAAGGGTTTACAAAAATGTCATTCTGCATAGGATTCTCACATCATAGTTTACAGTCATAATGATGGTAATAATGAATATTCATTTTTAAACACAGTTGAGATTTTAAAAATCAACAATTTAGTAAAGCTTATGACAACCTTAGCCAAAGTCCCACAAATATTTAAATTTTGGTGGAGACTGTTTTGTAAATATAAATTGTTTTACTCCATTTCAATTTTGAAAATGTTCAGTGATTGGAGTATCGAACTGTTTCTTCATTCAAGATACATAAAAGACAAGTAGTGCATACATGAAAAAATGAGCCTAGTTAAATACTTTTTTCAAAATTATAAAAGTACTATTTTACAGGAGTACTTAAGAAATGGTTTTACTTCGTGGCTAACAATATTCCACCTTTATTGCTAAAAGTTTTAATGAAATAACTAGCATTAAAATGTTGGTAAGCTGAACAATATCGAACTTTCCACACAGAGCTGAGAGGGCCTTAACAGATCATTCAGGTTAGTCTGACCTACTCATTCTGCTGATAAGCTGAGATCTAGCAGTAGAAGTAGCTTGCCCAAGATCATATAATTAGTACTGGAGCTAGAAGAACCCTTTAGCTCTCATTCTAACATTACCAGAATATATGCCATTTCAAGTCTAAATGGATTTAAGATAGGCCAACCTCTGTACACTTTGATCACATTTCCAGCATTGATGAATTTGTTCAATGATAAATTTTTACTAACTAAACACTGTGTTAACTACTGAAGGCACAATAAGAAGCAACTCAAAAATTGTTCCTGCTTTAATGGAGTTAATAGAAAAACTGATATTAAATAAATGCTTTGACAGTAACTATGAAGTTAATTATGATTAGGATTACTGCTGAGAAAGAAAAGAACGTCAAGAGACCATGTAACAAAGGTATCTAACATAGTCGGGAGGATCAGACCAGCTTCTCTAAAAGTAATAGTTTATGTGAGTAAGAATTATCCAGGCAGAAAGGTTGATAAAAAAGACTCTATAAAGAAGAAACATCAAGTATTATGGCTCTGAGATGGAAAAGAAAGTAAAATCTTGGAGGAACTTAAAAAAGACCATCGTGGCAGGACTACTGAGTGAGAGTAGAGTGGCATAGGAAGAGGCTAGAAAGGGGTAGGGTTTTTTAGGCTTGTCTTAGTCTGCTTGGGCTGCCACAACAAAATACTATAACCTGGATGGTCAGTGAGCAATACAAATTTATTTTTCACACTTCTGGAGGCTAGGATGCCCAAGATTAAGGTACCAGAAAATTCAATGTCTGGTAAGGGCTTGCTGCCTCACAGAGGGACATCTTAACTCTAACCTCACGTGGTGAAAGGAGTAAGGGGGTGTCTCTCAGACCTCTTTTTATTTTATTGTTGTTATTATTATTATTATTTTCATAGATGGGGTCTGCTCTGTCTCCCAGGCTGGAGTGCAGTGGCATGAACATAGCTCACTGTAGCCTCAAACTCCTAAGCCCACGTGATCCTTCTGCCTCAGCCTCTCAAGTAGCTAGGACTACAGTCACAGCACCTGTCAAGATCTCTCTAACAATGTTTCCAAAGTTCTGTGTATTGAGACTAGCCTTAAAGAAAAATCTGTCTTGCATTTGGATCTTAGAGACACTTTTGCATTCCACCTAAAGCAGTAGGTCCTACCAGTGAAACTCAGCATTATGGTGAAATTCTTGAGTATCTGCTAGTACACATAATGGTCTATGGCAGGACCTAAGAAATGCATTGTGTCAGACAGTCATGTGATACCACTATTGTATTTTAAAAGAGAAGCATGTTTTGTCCCAATATAGTCAAATTGATGTCAAATAATACTGGGTGGTGTCACAGTATACCTATATTTGCCATAATGTGAAATATACAGAGGGTGCCAAAAATGTATACATATTTTCAGAAAGGAAAAAAACTGTATTAAAATTGCAATACTCAGTAAGATGAATACACGTCATCTTGTCTTCAAGATGACTTCTGCATCATTGACTTCTGCAATTACAAGAGGTGCTCAAAGTGTCCATCAGCGTCCAGACACTTCTGATTACAGCAAACATCTCTTAACATAGCTTAAAATATGTATACATTTTTTGCACCCCCAAGGTATATTTATATACCTGCTTTCTAAGATAAAATTATGTAAGATCTCTAATCTTAATCTGTTTGAGATTGTGGATTTCTCCTCATAATCACATGATCCTCACATAACTAGCCATCTAGTCATTCAAACATCACACCTATTCACTTCAATTCAACAAATAAATACTGAACATTAAACTCAGTCAGACACTGTGTTGCATATTTTATATCTATTTTATTTAATTCCCACAATAATTATATAAGATAGGAATTATTATCCATTTTTTACTCGGTCTCACTTTAAGCCCATTTTTTTTCCTCTTTCAAAAATTACGTTGCTTTAAATAAGCTATACAGTGAATCACCATGAAACCTATTTCCTGCTTCTAGTCACCAACAAGGATCATTGTCCAACAAGAAGAAAGATTCTGATGTGTCTGCTATTCCAAGTGCTCAAATAGAAAATTGTATTTTTAAATGCCTTGAACTACTGTTTCTAAAATGGCATTTCACAATCCTCAAATGGATTAGGAAGAATTAATGATACCGTCAGCCATCTTGAAGTAATAAAGGTCAAAATTTTGATCTAGACAACTCCTTTCTCCAGCAAATCTTTGAGCCATAATAGATAACACCTAAAATACCAACCCTACTTTAATGAACTGATAAGGAAGGAAGAATAATTTATGTAGAGTATGTGTAGAAATAGGAGAACTTGAAAAAATAGGTATTGATGAGGGCTGTAAATTGTCACCAGTATACTCCGGTATATGAGGGGGAGATCCCCCAAACTGGAATTTACTTATAAAAAATTGTGTATTTATTCTTGCATGTTTAACCTTCAGTCACCTTTAAAGTGCTCTCCATTTGATGTAATACACCTATTGAGATGCTTTTTCCACTGCTCAAAACAGCCTCTGAATTCATCAATTTTTATGCTTTTTAGTGCTTTTGCTGTGTGTTTGTTTGCTTGTTTCACCTCTTCCACATAGGCAAAACATTTCCCTTTGAGGACTTTTTCATCTGGGGAAACAAACCAAAAAAAGTCGCTTCTGGATGAGATCCAGCGAATAGGGAGGGTGGGCCACAGGGGTCATACCACTTTTGGTCACAAACTGCTGAACACTCAGTGCAATATGGGCAGGTGTGTTGTCATAGTGGAAGAACCAGCCACCTGTCTGCCACAACTTGGGACCTTTCTTCCACAAATCGTGACACAATCTTCTCAAAACTTCCAGATGAAAACTTTTGTTGACCGTCTTATCTGGAGGAACAAATTCTGAGTGTACTACAAAGGGCCTGCCCTCCAAAAGATAATTCAGTTTTTGGGGAGGTGGTCTCCTCTCAGATGGAAACAAACAGTAAAAAAAAAACCATGCACAACTTTACACACTGAATTCTTTCTGTAGCAGATTCCCCTGTGTTTTGTCATTTCAATTACAAAGGGCATTTTAAGTAGCCTATCAGAATTTGACCCAGAGAGAAAGAAAATAAAAATTCTCTCGGAAATATAACCTTTCCATTGCTGGAGAGTTAAGAAAGGAAAAGAAGGGAAAATCCTATTCTATGAAAACAGATTCAAAGGCTGACAACTGAAAGATGTCAGCTCTTACCTTTATATTTCCCCCCATTTGCTATGCTTCCACAAAGAACCTGAGAACTCCAGGCCTAGCCCAGCTATCCAGATAAACAGATCCTATTCCTGTATGTCAGATACCATTCAAGGAGGTAATAGCAGAAGTTGAGGAAACAAGCAGAGTAGGCTGGGAGGCGTCCTTAAGGACATGACATTATTCACTAGATTGATGCTGGCTAACACAAGGCCCCAAGCCCAGATCAGTTCTCCAGGGATATCCTGGTTTTGTTACCTTCTCAAAACAATGCTGATGACCATTTCTCTGACTACCAAGCAAGGCATGTTATAAAGCTGGACAAGTTCAGCTGGGAGAAGGTGGAGAAGGAGACGGGGTAATTAAGCTGCCTGATTTAGTGCTTGTTCAGCACAGAGAAGAAAGTGTGCCAGTAACAAGTCATTACAGACTGAAGAAAGGGGTGAGGAGAGAGCTTAAAAATAATTATTTAAAAGAGATCATAAATACTTTTAGTTCTCATAAACCTCCAAGGTCAACAAAATGATCCAGGAAATACCGCTGTGATTTTATGGAAAGAAAGAACTAAAGTCCCTGTTTTCAACATAGAAGGTACTTGTTTAGCTACACTCCTAATAGTTGACACCAAAGAAAACTGGCTGAGATGTGAGAGAAGGAATAGGGGAAGAACTACTACTCTCATTTCTACACACTAGGTTAATTTCCAAGTCAATCTCCTTGCCCCCATATTTTTCTTTTCTTTTTCTTTTTCTTTTTTTTTTTTTTTTTGA
>CAUYQG010010379.1:0-10966 GCA_963574415.1 Tarsius wallacei
ACAATAAATCAAAAATTAGCCGGGCGTGGTAGCGCACGCCTGTAGTTCCAGCTACTTGGAAGGCTGAGACGGAAGGATCGTCTGAGCCCAGCAGGTCGAGGCTGCGGTGGCTGGGAGCGGCCACTGCACTCCAGGTGACAGAGTGAGACTCCAACTCAAAAAAAAAAAAAAAAAAAAGATGGCCATACAGGTTTATGAGCAGATAACACATAAGTCAATTTTCATTAAAGTTATTTTTTATTACAAAGTATTTCAGATAGAAAAAGAATATAAGATAGTAGACACTCTTGTGTCCACCACATAGACTTAGCAAATGTCAATATTTTACCATGTTTACTTCTGACTTCAGTGGTTAAAAGCAAAATTTAAAAGATATAAAAAATAAAAATCATGACCCATTCTCTTCTATCTCCCTTTTAGCCAAGAGGTAAGCTCTATCTAAAGTTGTCTGTACGCCAGATGCAGTAGCTCAAGCCTGTAATCCAAGAGCTCTGAGAAGTCAAGGTGGGAGGATCGTTTGAGGTCAGGAGTTCAAGATCATCCTGGGCAACATAGGGAGACCCCTATCTCTACAAAACATTTTTAAAAATTAGCCAGACGTAGTGGTTATGCCTGCAGTCCTAGCTACTTGGGAGGCTGAGGCAGGAAGATTCTTTGGACCCAAGAGTTCAAGGTTGCAGTGAACTGTAATCATGTCACTGCACTCCAGCCTGGGTGACAGAGTGAGATCCTGTCTAAAAAAAACTAAAACTAAAAATAAAAAGTCTGTTATTCAAATCAGTCATTATAGATATGCATGTATCCATAAGCTACAAGAGTCTTATGTATTTTAATGTACCTTAATATTATACTGTGTGTATTGTCTTGCAACTTGTTTTTCCATTAAGCATTAGTATTTTAAGATTTTCCATATTTAAATGTTGAGATCTTGCTAATTCATTTAAACTTTTTCACAGTATTCAACTGACTAAGTTTGTTTATCCACTGCTGTATTACTTATGTTGTTAACAATTTTTTACTATGAAAAATTACAGCAATAAATATTCTTTACAAATCTCCCTATGAGGGGAAAAATGAAATAAGTTGTTCTGTCCTCAAGTCTTGAGGCAATAAAGACCTCCTTCTAAGTGATTAGAGAATATTGAGGTTTGTAACAAAGCTTTCTGCAGATGGCATTCAGAGTGGGGAAGGATGGCCTAAATCAATGTTTTTCTTTTTTTAAAATTTTTTTTAATTTTAAAGATGTGGGGTACAATTCAGGGTTAGGTATACAAATGTTCACTATGCAGATACCCTTAATCAGTGTTTTTCAATTTGTGGTTTTTAAAATCAGGTTATGGATTGAAGAAGTATTAATTAGAAGATAACACAAAACATCAAAGTGCACATAACATGGATATTATGTCATAAAAGTTTTGTTTCAGTTTTGTGCAAATACATTTAACAAATGCATATATATGATCTAATATAAAATGTATTTCTTATTGTGGCTTTTGATTTTTAAAATGTGAAGAACACTGGCCAGACGTAAACCCAGAACTCAGGGAAGAAGTCACAGTACTATTTGAAGTTGGAACAACTAGGACACATCCCTATCTTCATGCACAACTCTGAAGAGGAACTGATACTACATACTAATGGTACAACAGATAATAAGTGCTCAACTACAGGAATCAAGAGGTGATAACATGAACAAAAGGGAAAGAGCCCAGGAAGAGGAATCTGTAAGAGTCAAAGCATTATGAGGGATAGTGTGAGGCAGGTTCACGAAATGCTGAGTATGCTAATTAGCTAGAGTCAGGAGCAGGAGGCAGGGCTGAGAAGGCAAATTAAGTCAGATGGAGAAGGTTTTGAATGTCATGCCAAGAAGCTTAGACTACTTCACCTAGTGAGCTGAGGTAGTGTTTCTCCAAACTGCGATCAAGAATCAGGAACTCAAATTGCTGAGCCATAACTAGTATTTTTTTTTAGTTAGGTAGAATAGAGAGAAAACATTAGAACACACCACACATAATTGTGAAATTTTTTTTTTAGTTATAGATCTGTGGACACACATATTCATTCAAGGTTTTTATATAAAAGGCTTATAATAAAAGGCATTACTTACTAAAAATTGCAGTTAAAAGACAGTTTGAAAGCTACTGGTCATAGGGAAGTATAGAAGGCATATATGACTAGGGAGAGAAATGACACTAATGAAAAATCTGCCATTAACCTCCGACAATAGCAATTCTGAACCACTTAGAGGCAACTTACCCTTCAAGGAGTTTCCGTTTCCTCTGGCTGATGTGTTCCCATTATCTTTTCTGTGCTACATGAAGGGCTATCATTGCAGATGGCTTCCTGAAGACATCAAAGATGAGTACTAAGGTACAAGCTACTTAGAAATAAACTGGGAGTCTGTTTTTCCTTTGACATTTTCAATTTTTTTTGAGGGGGGGGTATTCCTTAAAAGGAGGAAGGAGGAAATGAACTATGTATACTGTATTACTAAGCATCTCACAAGGGTTTCAAAGTACTGTCTAAGAAACTTTATTTTTTAAAAGATGTGGTCAGGTGCAGTAGCTCATGCCTATAATCCCAGTGCTTTGGGAGACTATGGTAGAAGGATAGCCTGAGACCAAGAGTTTGAGATCAACCTGGGCAACATACTAAGACCCCTATCTATCTCTAGGAAAAATAAAAAAGTAAAAATTAGCTGGGCATGGTGGCACACTACTCCAGCTACTTGGGAGGCTGAGGCAGGAAGACTACTTGAGCCCAGGAGTTCGAGACCAGCCTGGGTAACATAGCAAGATCTAATCTCTACAAAAATTTTTTAAAAATTAGCTGGGCATGGTGGTGCATGCCTGTAGTCTAGCCACTCGGGAGGCTAGCCTAAGTCCGGGAGTTTGCAGTGGCAGTGAGCTGTGATCACACCACTGCACTCAAGGCTGGGCAATAAAGTGAGAACTTGTCTCAAACAAAACAAAACAAACAGTAAAAAAAAAAAGATAAAAGATTTAATTAAATTTTTTTTATTTTAAGATAATTGTAGATTCATGTGTAGTTGTAAGAAGCAACATAGAGATTTCATGTACTCTCTACCCAGTTTCCCCCACAGTGATATTTTGAATAGTTATACTACAACTTCACAACGGGGAAACTGACAATGACAACAATCCACTGGTTTTCAGATTTCACCAGTTGAGTACATACTCATTTGTGTGTTCCTATCCAATTAGTTCTATGCAATTTTATTCTGTGTGTAGACTTGTGTAATCACTACCATAGTCAAGAAACGAAATTCCTTGTACTACCCTTTACGAAGTATTTTACTTTATAAATCCAAATACTTCATTACCACAGAAGTCTTAGAAGTTCTTCACCCAGATCTAAGCCTCTAAACCGAAGACTCCAGTTAAGCTCACTGCCCACATTGTAAGAAACAAACCTGGGTGACAAGTTTATTCTTGGCATTCATATCACATAAATGATAAGCATAACTACGTAGAAAAATGCAAAAGTATATATAAAATAACACAAAAGCACAAAAAAAACCTGTAGAAGTATTATGATCACAAATTTAATAAAAATCTACATCTAAGAATATGTATACATAGTTTGGGAGGTAAGGGTGGACATGCAAAAATCCACATGCAATGTATTAGACTGGTGGTAGAAGTTGGGCTTTTTCCTTTTATGTGTTTAAAATTGATGTAAGTAAACTCCTGGATTTCTGAGGCCTAAGGATGATATCAGAAAAGACTGAAGATCTAGATATATGCTGAGAGTACTTCTTGCAGCTGAAAGCCCCTACAGGTCTGGATGTCCAGATGGAGACCAACTTTTCTGTCTCCTTGCACTAAGGACCAGAAAGAGCAAGAGCAAGGGAAAGGCTGAGAAGAAATCCAGAAGTAGCATTACCAACTGTCTTGGTCTACCCAGAGCCGAGGGGTTTTTCAGAATATGGATTTTTCAGCACTAAAACCAGGAGAGCCCTGGCCAACCAGGATGAATTGGCTGCGCTGTCAGGAAGGTTGCCATCTGTGCTTCTTTGGAACTTAAAGTAACCAAGCAAACCTTTTTTGTTTTTGTTGTTGAGATTCAAAGCCTGAGGGTGGGGAAGTGTAGAGGGATAATTTAGAAGAGGATACAGTGACCATGACACTGTCTGAACACTTAGGCATTCATCTTCCTTCAGCATTTCAAAGAAGTTATCAGAGCTGAGTAATATAACCTGATTTTGAGTCTTATAAAAATGTAACGCAAAGTAATTCTGGCAGATGCACATATTTTAAAGACTACGCTGAACAGGTTGCTGAGGGAAAAAAAGAAGAAAAGATTACCTGTCAAATAAGAGAAGAGCATTTAACCTCAAAGAGTGGGTGGAATTCCAATGCACTGAGCAATTTTATAAATTGGGCACTTCAGCTTTTAGAGAAGCACAATGCTTCTCATAATTTCTAAATTGAGTTACCTGTCCATCCATGAAAAAGTTTGACTATGTGCCTTTTTCTTAGAGTTGGTTAAAGTGATAGACAGTTGTCCCAGCCTATCCCACACAGTAGCCCACCAGTGAAAGATGTGCAGAAAGACCAGAACACAGATATGGACCCAAAAGAAGCCTGCAGTTTGATACCACATGAAGCCAAGCCACACTTTAAAGGGCCTAACATGCGTAAGGCACCACAAGCAAACAGTGTGTACTCTGAGGAAACGTACAGGCTCAAGACAAGGCACAGATAGGCGGTTTTTCTTTTAAGAGTGCACAGTCTCAACAAAGAGATCTACAAAGGTTTCTAATAGCATTTACTCCGAGCCTTGATAATAGTGTCAGCAAAATCCTATGGGAACTCATGTGAGGTAGCCAGGTTCTCTACACACAGATCTGACCCTAACCCTGTTCCTCTCTTCCAGGGCCTTACTACATCTGCACTTGCCTCTTCACTGAATTTTCAACTTATCTCTGACTATGGAACCTTATCTTCAATATGTGAACACATTCAAGCCTCTTCTGTTCTCAACTCTCTCAAAAACCACCCTGCCTTGATGCTGTGTCTTTCTTAGAGTTGCCAAATTTAGCAAATAAAAGTAAAGAACGCTTACTTAACTGAACTTCTTTCAGATAAACAATGGATTTATTTATTTATTATTATTAGTTTAAGTATGTCTTAAGCTGGCACATTGGCTCATGACTAATCCCAGCACTTTGGGAGGCTGAGGTGGGAGAATCCTTGAGCACAGGAGTTCAAGGCTACAGTGAGCTATGATCACGTCACTGCACTCCAGCCTGGGCTACAAAGCATAATCCTGTTTCTAAAAACAAACAGCAGGGCGCAGTGGCTCATGTCTGTAACTCCAGCACTTTAGGAGGCCCAGGCAAGAGGAGAGTCCAGGGGTTCGAGACCAGCCTGGGCAACTTGGCAAGATCTTATCTCTACAATAAATAAAAAAAATTAGCTGAGTGTGGTAGGGTGCCCCTCCAGCTACTTGGAAGGCTGAGGCAGGACTGCCTGAGCCCAGCAGGTCAAGGCTGCAGTGGCTGTGAGCATGCCACTGCACTCCAGCCTGGGCGACAAAATGAGGCTCTTACTCAAAAAATAAAAATAAAATAAAAACAAAAAACAACAAAAATTCCATCTGCAGTAGCATAAAAAAGAATAAAATACTTAGAAATAAATTTAGCTAGGAAGGTTTAAGACTTACACAATGAAAACTACAAAATGTTGCCAAAGAAACTATAGATCTAAATAAATGGAAAGATATCCATGTTCATGGATTAGAAGACTTATTATTGTTAAGATGGTAATACTTCCAAAATCAAACTAGATACAATACATTCCCTATCAAAATCCTAATGGCTTTCCTTGCAGAAATGGACAAGCTAAACCTAAAATTCATATGGAATTGCAAGGACCCCCAACAGTCAAAACAATCTTGAAAAAATAACAAAGTTGGAGAACGTATACTTTCCAATTTCAAAACTTACTACATAGCGATGATAACCCAAAGAGTGTGATACTGGCACAAGGATAGATATATTGCTCAATGGAAATAAACCCCCATATCTGTGGTCAATTGATTTGACATGGGTGCCAAGACCACTCAATGAGGAAAGAATATTCTATTCAACAAATGATGCTGGGACAACTAGACGTCTACATTCAAAAGAATAAAGTTGGGCTCTTCCCTTGTGCCATATGCAAAAATGAACTCAATGGGGAACAAAGACCTAAATATAAGAGCTAAATCTATTAAACTCTTAGGAGAAAATACAGGGGTAAATCTTCATGCCCTTTGATTTGGCAACAGTTCTTAGCTATGACATGAAAGCCTAAGCAACAAAAGAAAAAATAAATAAATTGGACTTCATCAAAATTAAAAACAGAAAGTAAAAAGATATTCCACAGAAACGGTGAAACTATTTGCAAATCATACATAGTCATCTCTTACTTACACATATACAATCTCTTTATGTTTGTGGCACTAATTCAACCAAACCTGAAGCCCACTGGACTTCCTAATATGACAGGTAACACCTCTACCTCTCATCTTAGCCACTTGCCATGAAGAACATTGTGCCCAATCATCATACTTGGGGATCACTGGCCCAACAGGTACTTACATAATTCTATTCTTCTAGGTCCAATTTTAAGAAGAAAATATGGGGGGGGGGGGGCGGTACCTTATGCAAGAGAAGTAGAAATGTGGAAGAGAGGGCTATTAAGTTCACTAATTCTGAAATGTCTCTTTAAAGCAGAAGAACCAGAAACTAAGGACAACCAACTTCATCTAAACAAGAATGAGGACTTTAAATTTAAAGGGTGTGAAGAAAAGATGCATGGGGGGAACCCCTGAAATGTAAGTGAAGCTGTAAAAGATTCTTGTTTTAAAACAAGGTACACAAAAACCACTTTTTAAAAATGGCTTTAGACAATGTCTGACTATACTTTCATTCTAAAAACTCAAAATAACAGTGAAATAAGGCTAGTCAACAGAGAAAGAAAAATGTAGTAGAACTTACTTGACCATGGGACATTTTAAGATATTTATTATTCACTAAAAGTGGTATGTACCAATTAGCAGCAATTTGTACAATCCAACCAGATTACAATTAACAGTAACATACACTAGTTCAATCAGCCACAGACAAGAGCACAACTAAGTATTCTCAACAGGTGATTTTATTACTAAACTTACATTCTGGCTTTTGTAATCGTTTCACAACACCTTGTACAGTGTACACCCACAGGTTTTGAGTAGAAATGCCCTTAAAGGCATGTTAGAGAGCAGAGGTGAATACTTTCTCATGAAGAAATGCCAGCTTTTCTAAGCGAGTCCGTTTCAATAGTGGGAGCCATTCCCAGTAGGATAACTCTACCACACGGTAGCCAAGCCGAACCAGCTGCCGCCTCTTCATATTGTGCAGTCCAAGCAGATTCCTGGAACCATAGCAATATTGGTTCCTGTTTGTTAACTGAATTGCCAGCTTCACTTCTGGGGCCTGCACATGGGCTGGGGAGCACAGGCCATCTATCTCTATGGCCCCTGACTTATCTGCCACAGTGCAAAGGGAGTCCCCCAAGGGTACGGCTGCCTTATTCTCTAACTCCATGGACTGTTGCCCAGTCTCTGACTCAACTTCCCTCTGAAAATGTCTTCTTGTTCTCCCTTTTAGTAACTGATTCATCAAATCATCTGTAAGGCTGATTCCCACATTCTTAAGCCCTAATTTGGCTACATTTTCAGCTGGTCTGGCTTCTTTATTAAATGGTAATGGTTTCATGTTAACATCAAGCTGGACCTCTAAGTCAGAAGATCGGGTATGAGGCAAAATCATATGGTGCTTGATGTACTGGGGCCCACCCAACATGGTCTCAAGTAAAAAGAGAGTTTCTAGAAATTCAGGCTTTGAGTTCATATCCTTCCTTGCTAAATTCCACAGCATTTCAGATCCCTCTTGCTTAAGGTGAGAACTAAGACGATTGCCTCTGTAATCTGGACACTCAATGCCAACTGAACCATCAAGAGTATACAGTTCCTTAGTGAGTTCAAACGTACTCCTCTCCTGAGCTAACCTGACAAACCCTGGACTCAGAGCAAAATCGATGAACTCCATTGGAAAGTACTCAGAAAATGCCAGGCCCAGCAGGCAGGTGAGCAGGTGTTCTGGGTACTGGTTAAATTCAGGCAACTTTCTGCGAATCTCATTTATCAGGCTGGAATAAAATTCTTCAGCGTTGGGTGGCTTATAATTCAGAGTTCCAAATGACCACAGAATCTTGGCAACATCTTTACTTCGACAGTGTGCTACCCTAGGAGGCAGAGAGGAAGCGACAGCATTCATTACACCTTCATCCAGGATACGTAAAGCCGAGCAGGCAAGAGTCAGGTGCATGACACCCTGAACTCCCAGAGAAGGAATTCGCTGAGGAGCAATCTCTCCAAACCGCTTCATGAAATTTATGTGATCCACATGAGTGAAACGGAACATTTTAAGAATATTCACTAAGGCATGACTACTCAGATGCTGCATGTCAGCACAAGCCAAGTCTCCAATTTTCCGCATGACAAATTCAGAGAGACTACTACTTGATTTAAAGAACCCCAAACAGATTGTACCAACCTCCTCTAAATTGATCAAATCTATATATTTAAGGATCAATGATTCCAGTTTTTGCATTAGGTCCTGGGGTACCTGACGATTTTCACCTATAATATAAATTAAGTGAATCAACTGGGACAAGGATAGCTCTTTCCAATGCAAATTAAGATAACTAAAAAAAAGTTTTAAAAACCGAGGTACTCTGCGGCCTAAGTACCGCCAGGTATCAGCCACCAAGAGAAGCTGATCCAGACTCATCTCCCATAGCTGACGGCAAAATCTGGTTTCATATACATCTAGCATTGAATGGGAGTGAGGGATTCCTAAACTGACAAAGGCTTTCAAAATGTTGATCAGATTGGGGGTATCAAAGAGCTGTATGTTTTTCACACCCAGCTGGCAGAGTAAAGCAAAGCCGGCATTGGAGAGCAAAACAGGCCGCTGTTCTGCAGGCAGAAAGCTCAGCTTACAGAAATAATCAGCAATGATTTGAGGCTGAAGATTCTTTTGATAAACTGTGACTTTGTGCAAAATGAGTTCACCTTCTGAAACAGACAGGGACTGATAAGTCTCAGATCTGCTATAGCTGTGAAGCTGGTACTCTGGTCTTAGCTGTAGGAAAACTCGAGGGCCTTCAAGGGAATCAAAAACTTCTACATCCTCTTCATCAACTCTCATGGCCCCGGGTGAGCCTGGCTGCCACGTGCTGGCCTTAGAGGTAGAAGCCTTGCTGAATTCCAAAGCCAGGAGGGCACTGCTGGTTGTGACGATGCTCCGAGAAGAGGAGGTGCTATCAATGGTCTTAACTTTTTTGGCAGGATCGCAGGGGCTACCATGTTCTGGAGGATCCTGTTCCCCATGCTGTGTGTTGCTTCTCACATTCCAATATGCCACACTTTGGGTTGCATTGAAGGCAAAAGGACTGTAAAATGCTCTATATCCTAACGATTTTAACAACTTGAGAGTGGCTGCCATTCTGGTGTCAGTACGGATCTTTCTGGCAGTCAGAACACAGTCCTCACAGGTTTGACCAGGCAATTTCTTGTTTATATGGTGCTTGATTAGAGCTGGACGGGGAGGTGTTCCACAGAAACTGCCTGGAAATCTTCGGCATATCACAAGAGCCATGGGTCACAAATGACTGGGCCAGAATTGGTGCCAGATACTGAAAAAAGGGTAGATGAAGAATGAGTGGCTTCCACCTGTCACAATGTCAAAATGTACACATTATAAGAAACAGATTAAAGCTACACTGCTGTGATTCAAGTAAGTTCAATGCCAGTGAATGCCCAAACCACAAGACAGAATATGTCAGGGATAAATTCTGTGTGCTTTGCATAAAGGCATGGGAAAACCTCCAAACCAGGGTACTACTGCAAAGTTCCTGGACTGCTGCTCAACAAGGACTTCTTTCACTGTAGAAGGGAATCAGTGACAGCTACAAAACAGAAGGTTGCTCTACTAACATTCAACAGGAAGGAGGAAGGCAGATTTCTAAAAAGAAAGCTGTGAACAAAAGTAAGCAACTCATTCTAGCTCTCTGAGATGAACATGTAAAGGTCCCACTTGGAGAATAAGAAAACATGTAAAAACTGCCATGCTAACGGCACAAAGTGAAGTGGGATTTGGTATAAGGTTTAATTAATTATACCCAGAATAACCCTCCCTGTTTTTAAAGTACAAAACTTTTCATCACAGAATTTTGTTATTCTCATGTTGTTCTTATACTTTTTAGAAGATGTCTATTCTCTTCTCCAGGAAGCTTAAAATAGAATTTGAATCACTATTGCAGAGTAGTCACAGAGTAGTCGTGCAATTGGGACATATATTCAAAAACTCATTTTGGTGGAGGCGAGCAGAAAGCTAAGGGTCTGCTCACTGTTAATTCATGGGTGGGAAGCAAAGAGCATCTCCAAGCATGGCTCAGGGTTCAGGGAACACCAATTCATGCGACTGCCATGCTGACAAGCCAGAGGAGCAGCAGAGTTTTCCTCTGGAGGAGGCAGATTAACAATGCTTCCAGTGAGTCAGGTGTTGATTACTTCCTTACTCTGCCTGTAAGGAGTACAATTCCCATTTTTCTCCCATGGTAGAAACCATGAGAGGCTACGAAATTGACTCTGCTCTACTCTTGCTTTCCTTAATGCTTATTCTCTTTCTTTCCACTTAAGTGTCAAAGTCAAACAAACAAGACCCAAAGAGACCTGAAGAGCCAGACAGGGTTACTACAGAAAATTCCTACCCACCAAGTTTCAATCTATGGGCAAACTATGCCCCTAGGCCCAAATCTAGCCTATAACCTGTTTCTGTAAGTAAAGTTTTATTGGAACACAGCCAGGCCATTTGTTACGTACTGTCCGTGTCTGCTTTCCCACTACA
>CAUYQG010010380.1:0-23679 GCA_963574415.1 Tarsius wallacei
CAGCTACTTGGAAGGCTGAGGCGGAAGGATTGCCGGAGCCCAGCAGGTCGAGGCTGCGGTGGCCGGGAGCGGCCACTGCACTCCAGTCTGGGCGACAGAGTGAGACTCCAACTCAAAAAAAAAAAGACAGTTAGCATCCAATGTAACAAAAATGCATTGAAAATGTATTTTCTGAGCCGGGCTCGGTGGCTTAGCCTGTAATCCCGCGCCTTGGGAGGCTGAGGTGAGTGGAATGCCTGAGCCCGTGGATTCGAGACCCGCCTGGGCAACTTGGTGAGATCTCATCTCTACAATAAATCAAAAAATTAGCCAGGTGTGGTAGCGCATGCCTGTAGTTCCGGCTACTTGGAAGGCTGAGGCGGAAGGATCACCGGAGCCCAGCAGGTCGAGGCTGCGGTGGCCGGGAGCGGCCACTGCACTCCAGTCTGGGCGACAGAGTGAGACTCCAACTCAAAAAAAAAAATGTATTTTCTGGCCTGGCACGGTGGTTCACGCCTGTAATCCCAGCACTTTGAGAGGCCAAAGTAGGAGGATGGCTTGAGGTCAGATGTTCAATACCAGCCAGAGCAAAAAAAGCAAGACCCCCATCTCTACAAAAAAAAAAAAAAAAGAAAAAAGAAAAAAAAGAAGGGAAGAAAGAAAATAAGAGAAAAAGGAAAATAAAAAATATTTTCTACAGGCTATGACAAAGGCCATCTATTTCAGTAAACATCAATGATCTCTTCTTTCCTTGGCCTTTCAGTCTCTTTCTTCTGTTCATGTCTGGAGTTTTTAGAGAGAAAATACATGCAAGGTTTGGGTAATACGACTAAATCAGACACTGAATTCTCTGTGCTTTTGCTTTAGGAATTTTTTAAATGGTATCAAAGAATCTCAGAACTTCTATAAAATCAGGTTTATATGAGAACATAAGCAGATGTGTCACCCTCTCCTCCCAAGGACGTGCAGAACGTGTCTATGATGGATAGCTAGCTCTCTTACAAGGATCTTTCACCTGGGGGTAGCAACCTCTATTTTGTGGGCCTGGATCCCATTTTTACATCAGATTGAGGCAAATGGTGCAGGTAGTACATTTGCCTGTGTTCTAAACACAGGAATAATGTCACAAAATAATAAGTATATTTAAGGAAAATATTTTATCCTGGAAAAATTCTGTTTCCTGAAATCGGTGTTAGATCCTTGGAATCCCCAGCAAAAACAACAACAAAAAGCAACCGCACACAGCTGTTTGCCCCTGTGTATAATTTGATGAGGATCACTCATTTCTGTGAATGTGACCATATTTGTCTTTCTTATTTCAAACTCCATGAACTCCCACTTATCTCTGCCTATGAAAACTAAACCACCATTGCCGGCTTAGCTTTCTTGTGACTTTGGCTCTAACAAGACACACTGGTTGATCCTTTACCTGAATGAATGAACTTTTCCAGTTCCTTCTCATTCTCAGGAAGCAGGTATGTGAACTCATCCTCATTTTCAGAGCCCTCCTCTTCATCTCCTAGTAACGGTATCCTGACATTCTTATAAAGCAACTCAAGTTGTTGTCTTTCCTCAACCTGTACCAGCCGACTGGATAATGATAGAAATGAATTTAGAAGCATAGCTTTCATGGTGAACTATCATATCTTAACCATGTGACTTTTGACTGGAAAAAAGTTGCTTGTAGGGTGGGGAGCCCAAAATAGACTTTTAAACCAGACTCATCACGGTCACATTTCAAATTTATGAGTCACAAGGCTGTTTTCTGGAGTAAAGGGTGACTCTGATCATCCCAAAGCATGGATCAAAGCCAGGACTAGGAGTGAACAAGGCACATTGGGCACAAAATATAAGGGGTTGACAAAAAAACTCCATAACTAAGATAAATCATATTTCAATGTAATATTTGACAAAATAAAATTAATGCCAAGAAACCCATGATGAACAAAATATCAGCATTTTAAATAAAGACAGAATGAGTATTACTGATGTTTCTTTTTGCAGAGACTCCAGTATATCTTGGCCCAGCAGTGTTACTGATTCTGTTCTGAAAAAGATAATGTGTTCACTGTGGCTACTTTTGGCATTAATCTAAAATTTTTTTTTTTTTTTTTTTTTTTTTTAGTTGGAGTCTCACTCTGTCGCCCAGACTGGAGGAGAGTGCGGCCACCGCAGCCTCGACCTGCTGGACTCCGGTGATCCTTCCGCCTCAGCCTTCCAAGTAGCTGGAACTACAGGCGCGCGCTACCAAGCCCGGCTGATTTTTTTAATTTGTTGTAGAGATGAGGTCTCGCCAAGTTGCCCAGGCGGGTCTCAAACCCGCGGGCTCAGGCAATCCATTCACCTCGGCCTCCCAAAACGCGGGATTACAGGCTGAGCTACCGAGCCCGGCCGCTTCTGATTTTTAATAGATGAGGGAAGACAGGAAAACTTAAAGACTTTTACTGTCTTATGCTGTAGAAAGGGCCATTAAAGAACCCAGTGGTAATCATGTAATTCATCTTTGTTTTGCATTGGATTTTAATTCTTGCCCTCAGGTTTTCGGTGCTAGATACAAGCACTCAAACTGCAAATTTTTACTGTAACATCTTGGTTGAAGTCACTAGGCTTGAATTATTATAGTTCTATGGTTTGTCAGTAGAGCATATTTTTTGATAATGGCTAAATAAACTTTTCTTTTTCCTTGTTCCTGAAGAAAATATTAAGTAGGCTTTTCTTTTTCCTTGTTCCTGAAGAAAATATTAAGTAGGCTGACCATTCTGACACATGTTGACTCTTAGTTCACATTTCATATAGGGAAGAACTCATTTAGATTTTCGTTAATTTCTTTCCCTAGCATTTTGTAATTTTCATTATACAGATCCTGTTCATGTTTTGTGAGATTTATACCTAAATATTTCAATTTTTTGGACTGGTTATAAGTTGTTTTACATTTTGAAAATCAAAGTTAATATTGGGTCCTATTTAATTTTGGCCAATTCTCAAAATATTCACATTGCTAAACTAACTATAAATATGTACTTACCTTAGCATTAAGAAATATTTGAGGCATATAAAAGATAGATAAAATAACAAAATAACCATTTAAAAATTACATCATGATGTGCAGACATTTAAAATTTTAACATAGTTGGATTTGTCAGTATTTTTTTCTTTATACCGTGTCCTTGTATATCTTAAAAATGAATTCCTCCAAGCCTCAATGCCTTCAAACTATTTTCATTTATTTTCTTCTAGAAGTTTTAAAGACTTGCATCTCATATATAGATATTTAATCCACCTAGAACTCTTTTTTGTGTATAATATCAGTTAGGAATTGTCCCCCTTCCTCAATATGGGTAGTTAAAAATTATTTGTTGGGTATTCTATTCTTTTTTCACTGATTACAGTGTTACTTCTGTTTTATATAATATTGGCTGATATCTGTCTTAGTCCATGTATGCTACTGTAAAAAAATGTGGTAGACTGGGTAATTTATAAAACAACAGAATTTTATTTTCTCATAGTTCTTGAAGCTAGGAAGTCCAAGATCAAGGTGCTGGCCGGTTCAATTGTCTCATGGTGGCTGCCTTCTGCTTCCAAGATGGTGCCTTGTTGCTGTATCCTCGAGGAGAGGAATGTTGTATCCTCCAAGGTGGAAGGCAACTGAACTGAATACTGCCTGAAACCTCTTCTATAAGAACCTTAATCCCATTCATGAGAGAGGAGCTTTGTGGCCTAATCACCTCTTAAAGGCTCTACCTGTTAATACTATCACATTGGCAACATCTGAATTTTGAGGGAACATATTCAAATCGTAACTACCTATATGTATGGTCTATAACTGGGCTCCCATTTCTGTTGCAGTGGCCTGTTGGTTAATTTCTACACCAATACTATACTTTCTAACTTTTCTTTAAAAAGAGCTTTATTGATATAAGATAAACTGCACATATTTAAAATGTACAATTTGGTAAATTTTGACATCTATACCTGTGACAACGACACAACCGTCAAGATAATGGACTTTATCCATTATTCTTTTTTTTAATTGAGTGATAGGTTTCATTGTTTTTAAAAGTTTTCATGCACATTTTTGTAATCCCTTCCTACTGTCATACCCTAACATTCTCCACTTACCTCCTCTGATTTCCAGGCAATGACTGATCTGTTTTCCATTACTGTAATTAGTTTGCATTTCCTAGAATTGTACTTACATGAAATCATACAGCATATTCTCTTTTTTTGTCTAGCTGCTTTCACTTAGCATAAGTATTTTGTAAGTAGTTCATGTTGTGGCATGTATCATAATTTTGAGTTTTATTTATGTTATACTATGCATCAGTAATTCATTCCTTTTAATTGCTGAACTATGCTCCATTTTATGGACGTATCACAGTTTGTTTAGCCATTCACCTATTGGTGGTTCATATGTGTTGTTATCAATTTCTGGCTGTTACAAATGAAGCTGTTGTGAACATTTGTGTACAAGTCTTTGTATGGACATACAAGTGAAATAGTTGTATCATATGGTAGATATATGCATATTTAACTTTTCAAGGATCTGCGAGACTGCTTTTCTTTTTTTGTCTATTATTTTTAAAAAATTTTCTATTTTGAAGATGTGGGTTACAATTCAGTGTTAGGAATACAAGTGTATGCAGGTACCCTTGTTGATGAGGTATACCCCCCTCCCCTGGCAGTTTCCCACTACTGCCAATCCCCCCTACCCTAGCAGTTTTCAACTACTGCCTGCCTTTCTTTCTATACCTTTCTTATAGAGAATTATGATAATTGAGAACATGTGGTGCTCAGTTCTTTGTTTCTGTGATAGATCACTCAGTATTATAGACTCTAAGTCCATCCAAGTTGCTGCAAAGTTCATAATTTTGTCTTTCTTTATGTCTATGTAGACTGTTTTTCAAAGTGGTTGTTCCATTTTGCATTCCCATTGCCAGTGTATGAAAGTTTCATTTTTTACATACTTGTCAATAGTTGTATGGTCAGCCTTTCAAATTTTAGTCATTTTAATAATGTGTAGTGGTACCTCATGAGTTCTTTTCACATGTTCGCTTGCCATTTGTGTATCTTCTATAGTGATGCACCTGTTTATATCTTATGCCCATTAAAACATGTTTCTTTTTGAGTTTTGGGAGTTATTTATATATTATGGATTCAAATCTTTTTTATCAAATATATGATTTGTAAATGTTTTCCCCATCTATGGCTTTTAAAAGTTTTCATGCACATTTTTGTAATCTCTTTCTACTGTCGTACCCTAACATTTTCCACTTACCTCCCCTAATTTCCAGGCAATGACTGATCTGTTTTTTCATTAAATTATATTGTATTCATTTTTGTGTTTGATATGAGTTAGGGATCTTCCCCTTCCCCAATGTGGGTAACTAAAAGTGATTTGTTGAATACTCTATTTTTTCACTGATTACAGTGTTATTTCTGTTTTATATAGTATTGACTGATATCTGTCTTAATCCATGTGTTCTGCTATAACAAAATGTTATAGACTGTGTAATTTATAAGTAACAGCAATTTATTTTCTCACAATTCTGGAGGCTGGGAAGTCCAAGATCAAAGTGCTGGCAGGTTCAATTGTCTCGTGATGACTGCAAAAGACAGGGAGTATCTTAGCTATCTTTGTGCCTCCAGTAACCAGCCTGGTATAGTCTTTCTGAAGCACAAATATGACCATAACTTTCTCCTGCTTAAAAATCTTTGTTCACTTCCATTTTCAAGCAGGATAAAATTCAAGCATCTTATTTTAGCAGTCAAGGCCTTTATGATATACTATCTTTCAGGCTTTTCTCTTGCCTTTCTTGTTTTACTTTATGCTAAGCAATACCAAATGAATTTACAAGCATATCATGATGTTTCATGCTTCTATATTTTTAAATATTCTGTTTCCTCTCCCTAGAATATCTATGCCTTTCTCTCTGCCTTTCCTTTCATATATCATGATGTTTTATTCATCATTCGTATACCAATTTAGACATTACTTTTTTCAGAAATCTTTCCTGACTTCTCTGGTATATTATTCATAGGAGAGCTATTACTCAGGATAAAAGGGTGAGTAAAATATGGTTCTCTTCTTAATAATCCCAGAAATGTTTTATGCTAAAATATAGATATATGGAAAGAAAAATGGTAAATCCTATAATAAAGTACTATAAAACAAGAGAAGGGAAATGGTAGTTGTCTATTGGAGGTTTAGGAAGTATTTATTTAAATGGTAGAATAGGAAAATGGCCTTGAAAGATGTGTTTAGTGGGCAGAATTTATTTAAGTATTAGAAGTTAAGAATATTGCAAGTATAGGACAAAATGTGAACAGTGACACAAAAGACAAGCCAGTGTGTTATTTAGTCAGAGAATAACTGTGGTGCTAGAATAGGGAGTCGCTGGAAGTGGGGTGAGGAGGTATGGCAAAGATAAGGCAATGGTGGTAGCCGGGGACCCTCGGAGAATGGAGGACCTTAAATTCCAAGCTGTAGATTCTTTGGGGAGATATGAATTATGGAATTAGTGGTTAAGAGTGTAGGATCTTGAGACAAGACGACTTAATCTTAAATCTCTGCTCTATCACCTGTTTGTAGCTGTGAGATCTTGGGCCCTCAACCTTCTCTAATTCCCAGTTTCCCACGAGAGAGTGTGGAATTCCACAGGGAGAATGCAAAGGAAGAAAATATGATGCCTGAGGCTAGAACTGTGAGAATTTAAAATGTATTGTACACAGTTCTCCCCCTATCTATGGTGTCTGTTACTTATAGTCAGCTGTGGTGCTTTTCCATATTAAATGGAAAATTCCAGATATAAACAATTTATAAGCTTTAAATTGTGTGCCATTCTGGAGGGGCACAGTGGCTCACATCTGTAATCCTAGCACTTTGGGAGGCTGAGATTGGAGGATTGCTTGAGCCGAGGATTTTGAGATCAACCTAGGCAACATCATGAGACCTCTACAAAAAATTTTTTTTTAATTAGCCAGATCTGGTGGCGTGCCCCTGCAGTCTGAAAGCTGAGGTGGAAGAATTGCCTGAGGCCAGGAGGCTGAGGCTGTGGTAAACTGTAATAGTGCCACTGCACTTCAGCTTGAGCATAAGTGAGACCCAGACTCAAAAAAAAATAAAGTATGCGTGATAAAATCTTGCACCATTTCATTTCATCCCACCCTGGACATCCCTTTGTCCAATGTGTCCACACTGTAAATGCTACTTGCCACTTAGCCACTTAGTTTCAGTTATCAGATCAACTGTCTCCATATTGCAGTGCTTGTATTCAGATAACGCTTAATTTGCTTAATAATGACCCCAGAGCACAAGAGTAGTGATGCTGTCATAGTGTTATAATTATTCTATTTTCTTAGTTATTGTTATCATACCTTACTGTGCCTAATTTATAAGTTACAATCTAACATAGATATGTATGTGTAGAAAAAAAAACATAATATATAGAGAGTGTGGTACTTCCTGTGGTTTCAAGCATCCACTGGGGGTCTTGGAATGTGTCCTCTGTGGATAAGGGGGGGCCATTGTATATGGCTGACAAAAATATACATGACCATATGCAGGAATGTTCAGCACTCTAGGGGTAAAATGAAGACAACTGTTTAATATAAAAATAAAGAAAAACAGATATGATTTTTTAATAGATGATATAAAACTGTGTTTGAAGGGATTGCTTAGGCGGGGGGAGAAACAAATAAAACCAGAACAGAGGTGAATGACAAAAAAGATAGAGGAGATAAATCAGAAGTTGTGCTACGAAGATTTGTGGGTGTAGGAGAATAGTGTTTGTGATTCAGAAAAAAAAGATTTTTAGAGTTTGAAAGTTCTCAAGTAGATCTTTCCAGACTATAATAAGGTTTACTAAATATCATTTATTAAAGTATAATAGAGGTAAATTGGAGATGAAAGGGTATCTATTGAAGGGTTATGGTAGAACTTGTGGTGAAAAATTATAAATAGGCCCTAAAAAGATTGCTTTTTCTAATTTCTGACTTGGTAAGACTGGTGGCATTGAAGTGGTTGGTTGACATGTAGTTTAGCAGAGTGAAATAAGGTTTTTCTATATGTTTTTCCTTTTCAGCACAGCCCAACATAATTTGTAAGTAGTTGATGACTTAACTACAGCAGTTTTAAATGAGACTAGTCTCCTAAGAAATTTTCTGGGCTGGGCGTGGTGGCTCAGCCTGTAATCCCAGCACTTTGGGAGGCCGAGGAGAGAAGATTGCCTAAGCCCAGGGATCCAAGACCAGCCTGGGCAACTTGGTGAGACCTTGTCTCTACAATGAATTACAAAAACTAGCCAGGCGTGGTGGCGTGTGTCTGTAGTACCAGCTATATGGAAGGCTGAGATGGAAGGATCACCTCAGCCTAGCAGGTCGAGGCTGCGGTGGCCATTAGCATGCAGCAGCACTCCAGCCTGGGCGACAAGAGTGAGACTCCAACTTAAAAAAAAAAAATTTCTGTAATACTGGAGGCAAGTAAGTACTACCATACACACACACAGTTTTACCTCTCAGATACTTTGTAGTTTAGTTGTAATGCAAGTTGAGTAGTCCTTATCTGAAATGCTTGGGACCAGAAGTGTTTCAGAGTTCAGAGTTTTTCAGGTTTTGGAATAGAATATTTGCATTGTATTTATGCTTACTGATTGAGCACCTCTAATCTGAAAATCCAAAATGTTCCAATGAGCAATTCCTTTGAACATCATGTCAGTGCTCAGAAAGTTTCAGATTTTTACCATTTTGGATATTTTAAACTTTTTTATTTTTGTATTTGGGTGCTCAACCTGGATTAGATCTTCCTGAGAGTTTTGATGTACTCTAAACGTGAAACATTATTCATATTACCTGTTTTTTGTGTGTGTGTGAGTTAACCCACCGACAGGAAAATGAGAGATGTTTTATAGAAACGTACTTGATTTCTTAGATTTGCATTGTCTTTTGTGGTAGCTACCAGCCACATATGGTTATTAAGCATTTGAAATGTTGCTAGCTCAAATTGAGATGTGATATAAATGTAAAATACATATAGGACTTTGAAGACTTGATATGAAAAAAAGAATGTAATAGTTTTTATATGAATCATGTGTTTGAAATACAGTGACAATATTGTAGATTTGATATACTAAAGTCAATAAAATGTTATATAAGTTAATTTTACCTGTTTCTTTTTTACTTTTTATTTTTTGTGAGTTAGAGTCTCACTCCATCGCCCAGGCAGGAGTGCAGTGGCACACTCACAGCCACCCCAGCATTGACCTGCTGGTCTCAGAGGGTCCTTCTGCCTCAGTCTTCCAAGTAGCCAAAAATACAGGTGTGCGCTACCATGCCCGGCTAATTTTTTTGATATATTGTAGAGACGAGGTCTCACCAAGTTGCCTGGGCTGGTCTTGAACCTCTGGGCTCAGGCAATCCTCTCGCCTCCGCCTCCCAAAGCTCTGGGATTACAGGCTTGAGCCACTGTGTCTGGCTCTTTTTTTACTTTTTAATGTGGAATTTAAAATTCCCTATGTGCCTTGCAAATATGACTCACATTATTTTCCTTGAACATCATTGTCTTAGATGAAAAAATTCCACCTTCCTATTTTGCTATAACCAAATGTTAAACCAAATATTCCACCAATTAATCTTTGGTGGAAAAGCAAAAAAAAAAAAAAAATTGGTGTATGAATATGTGTGAGATGCTAGAAGTTTAATGAAATTCACTGTAAATGGATTTAAAAGTAAATATTATTAGATTTCTTTTTATTTTAAAGTTTTATCTAATGAAAGATGTTAAACTTCAGAGATACAGGTAACTAGATACCAGACTTTAGTTGGTTAGTCTTGGTGCCTAAAACTTAGACCTTTGTTTTTGCCTTGTATGAATATCTAAGTGCACTATGGGCTTGTTGGTCCTAAAAGCAACATAGCTTATGGCAAAATTGTATTATTAGATACAGCAAGTGTTGTACTTGGTGATGCTTTTTTTCTTCTAATTTTAGATTTTCTAAAGCAATGTAACTTCCCTTGGGAACTTGTTAGAATAACTAATATTGACCCCCAACTCTGGTAAATAAGAAACTGGTGGCTAGGACTGGCAATCTACAGAGGGTGCAAAAAAATGTGTACACATTTTAAGAAAAGAAAAAACCATATTAAAATTGTAATACTCAATAAGATGAATACAGGTCACACTTGACTTTTATAATTACAAGAGGTTCTCAAAGTGGTTACCATCAGCACCTGGACACTTCTGATTATAGCAAACATCTCTTAACAACTCTTAAAATGTGTATGACATTTTTTGGCATCCCCAGTATTTAGCCCTCTGGTGATTCTGATGCAAATAAAGTTTGAGAAACACAGTTGCAGAGCTTCCATCATTTTATGGTGAACATTCTGGACTCTGAATACAGAGAGACATAGATTATTCTACTTTTACTGATATAACAAAACCTCTTCATAACACATCTATTTGAAAGGAATTACATTTTTTTCTTTTCAATTAATCACTTGTAAAAATCTTACATTCGTCGATAAATGCTCTTCAATTACATTTGGAAGAGATGGACACCATGTTGAATAAAAAGACAAAGCAAATTCAAGGTATGGCTGAGGAGAAGGAAACACAAGCTGGAGAGATACATGACCTCAGGAGCATGCTGGATATGAAGGCGCGGAAAGTTAATGATCTTCATAAGAAGGTAAGGTGCAAGCGTTCTGAGTTCAGTGGCCTACTTCTCACACATCCTCATTTCTACCACTAGACTATACTTAACTGCTGTCAAAGTTTTTCTCATTCTTCAGTTCATATTTTTGCGATTGGTAATTGAAGCTGACGTTGCAATAGGTAGATTTCTTTTTCTTTTTTTTTCAAATCAGAGTCTCACTCTGTCGCCCAGGCTGGAGTGCAGTGGCACAATCATGGCTACTGCAGTCTTGACCTAGTGGGCTCAGGCGATCCTTCCATATCAACCTCGCAAGTAACTGGGACTACAGGCACATCACCATGCCAGTTTTTGACTTACTGTAGAGACAAGGTTTCGCCATGTTGCCTGGGCTGGTCTCAAATTCCTGGGGTCGGGCAATCCTCTTGCCTCAGCCTCCCAAAGTGCTGGAGTGACAGGCGTGAGCCACGGCATCAGTAGGTAGATTGTTAATACTCTACGTCTTCGGCTATTAAAATTTCAAATAAACACGATTAGTATCTTCCAGCAGTGCTTTTCATGCCGTTTCTGAAAAGTGCCTTGTAAATTGCGAAAGTGTTTAAATTGATACTCTTTTGCCTCTTCTTTCTTTCACTGGAACTAAGTACATGGACTTAGGATGGCGCAACTCATTTATGTGTTTAAAAAGACGACAACTTAAAGCTGAGACCAGTGGCTTCCAGACATGTACATAATCCATACACACACACAAAAAGTATGCGTGTGAGTGTGTGTGTGTTTCAACACAAATTTAATCATTTCTTACTGCTTGTTCCTTTCCCCTTTTTCACTTAATATATTTTGGAACTCCTTTCAAGGGCTTCCTCATTATTGTTATTAAAAGGATTGTATAGCTGTACTATCATCTATTTAGCAAAGTTCCTCCTGATGGACATTTATTTTGCCCCAAATTTCTATTTTTACACAAAATGATGCTGCAGCAAAAAATGTTGTACAATTTAATTTATACATATTTGAAGTGTATTTCCAGAATAAACTCCTTGAAATAGAATGACTAGGTGAAAGGATATACATTTATAATTTTGATGGACTTTGCAAGTAACCTTAAGGAGATTGAGCCAACTTTTCTTTCCACCATCAGTGCTATTTCCTCCATATACTTGTCTACAGAGTATGTTAACCAAACTTTTTACTTTTTAACAGTCTGATAAGTGAGAAAACAATGTCAGTGCAGTTGCAGTCCTTTCATCATACGTAAGGGTGAACATATTTTTATATATTTAAAATCCTTTGCCGGGCACAGTGGCTCATTCCTATAATCCCAACAATTTGGAGGGCAGAGGCAAGAGGATTGCCTGAGTCCAGGGGTTCAAGACCAGCCTGGGCATCTAGGTGAAACCTCATCTCTACAATAAATAAATTTTTAAAAAAAAATTAGCTGTGCATGGTGACGCATGCCTGTGGCTTCAGCTTAGAAGGCTGAGGTGGAAGGATCGCCTAAGCTCAGCAGGTCGAGGCTGTGGTGGCCGTGGGCATGCCACTGGACCCCAGCCTGAGCAACAGAGTGAAACTTCAATCTAAATACATACATACATACATACATAAAATCCTTTGTATTTCCTTTTCTGTAAGTTACCTGTTCATATACTTTATTCATTCCTATTTTGAGTTCTCACTCTGTCACCCAGGCTGGAGTGCAATGGCACGCTCATGGCCACCCCAGAATCAATCTGCTGGGCTCCGGCAATCCTTCCATTCCACCCCAGCCTTCCAAGTAGCTGGAACTACAGGCATGCACTACCATGCCCAACTAATTTTTGATTTATTGTAGAGACGAGGTCTCACAAAGTTGCCTGGGCAGGTCTCGAACCCGCAGGCTCAGGCAATCCACTTGCCTCAGCCACCCAAAGTGCTAGGATTACAGGCGGAGCCACTGAGCCCGGCCTTGAGTTCTTTCTTTTTTTAAAAAAAATTTGATTTGCAGAAATTCTTTCCCAATTTAAAAATTAACTATTTTAGTTTGATGTGCATTTCAAATATTTTTTCCTGGTTGGTTTTTTTTTTTAAGAAATGGAATCTTGCTACATTGCCCAGGTTGGCTGCAAACTCCTAGGTCTAAGCAATCTTCCCACCTCAGCCTCCCAAGCCCACTATGCCAAACTCTATTTGGTTTTTGACTGTATGTGTCTGTGTAATCAGACTTTTAAAATATTTATAAAGTAAATATTTTAAACCTTTTGGATGTTGTGACATATGTACTTCAAAAGTTCTATTTTAGAATGTCTCTTCTTTTCTATTGATCTGTCTTTGTATTCAGTACCACTTTTTTAATTACTGTGGTTCTGTAATATGCTAATAGCTAATTCTGCCTATGGTACTTATTTTTTTTTTTTTCCAGAAATGTCCTAGTTGTTTTTTTCTTACCTATTTTTCCAATTGAAATTTAGAATCAGCTTTTCTCATCCCCTGCCCTCAATCCTTTCTGCCATGCTTTTTATTGGGATTGCATAAAATTTATAGAATTAATTGATTTAGGGAAGATTGGCAGATAGGGTATGTCTTTCCATAAATTCAAATTTTGTGTTCCTCAGAAATGGTTTAATGTTTTCTTCATGAAGATCTTGTGCATTTATTAAGTTTATTCCTAGGTTTTCTGTATTATATTTTTTATTATATCTTCTGACTGCTTGTTTGTTTGTATGTGTGAAGGTTTGTGATTTCTGTATATCAGTTTTGTGCTTAGTCACCACAGTGAATTCTCTTAAAGTTTCAATTGAGTTTTCAGTTGATTCCTTCGGCTTTTTTCAAAAATGCAGCGATGTCATTTTCAAATAATGATTATTTTACTGTCTCCAATTTTAATGTATGTGCCTCATCTCTACTTACGTGTACCAGTGCATTCGAAACCATACTAAAAATGATAGTGGTAATAATGGATATCTTTGTCTTATACTTGATCTGAATAAAAATGTTTTTAGTTTCTCTCACTAAAATATGATGCTTGCTTTTGGGTTAAAATTGGCAGATATGTTAAGAAAGTACCCATCTAAACAATCTTTTTAAATCAAGGATGGATACTTTCATGGATATCAGATTCTTATCATACATGCCTTTTTGGCAGCCATGAAAGTGGGTTCATCTTTTTGGTTTTGATCTTTTAATATGGTGACATAAATAATAAACTTCGTAGTTCCAAACCATTTTTTCATTTCTAATACACTTGATCATTGTATATTTTTTTCTTATAGTGCTTCTCATGTATTTACTTCTTACTAGGCACACTGACATGTTGGTGAGAAATATGACCAGATAACTTTTAGTGGATTAGAAATTATTTTGTAATTTGTGCTATGATTAGTAACAACTCGTAAATCTTTAGGCTCAGTTCCTATTAAAGCCTTTTTTGACATAAGATATTATTAGCAAAATATTAGTTTTTAAAATTTCACTGGTTATTGTAGTTATGGAGCTTATATGTGGGGAAAGTGATTTAATTCATTTTATGTTATACGATGTGAGTTTCTGAAGGCATTGATGCATAAAGACTTGATCCACAGCCGGGCATGGTGGCTTATACCTGTAATTCCAGCACTTTGGGAGGCAGAGGTCAGAGGATTGAATAGCCCAGAAGTTTGAGAACTTCCTGAGGAACATGGTAAGACCTCGTCTCTACAGTAAATTAAACAATTATCCGGGCATGTTGACGTGCTCCTGTAGTTCCAGTCACTTAGAAGACTGTGGTGGAAGGATTGCCTGAGCCCAGCAGGTCAAAGCTGCAGTGGCCATGAGCATGCCACTGCACCACAGCCTGGACGACAGAGTGAGACTCCAGCCCCCTCCTCCCCACCACTCACACAAAAGACTTGATTGATTAATATGCCACCAACATCTTTGTCTGCTGTAGGCTGATTATACCAAAATGTTGGTAATGTTGGTAACATGATGGATGATCCCTTTCATTAGATCATAAGTCTTAAGGGAATATATTTTACTTTTAAAACATTTATTTTTCAGCATCTATTCCCTTGGCTCTCATTCATAGGGGTTACTTCATTTGAAACCAAAATGGAGAAAGATTGCATGGGTCTTTAGTCATCATTAAACTTTTCCTTTCAGATCATAAGAAGATGAGAGAAAGCTACTAAGGAAGTCTTAGGATTATTAATGTTACTGGAAGAAAAGATACACTGGTTAGAATCCAAAGGCTGTTTGGAAGTAATGCATTTCTTATTTTTAACTAAGTAAAAATTTTTAGGAAGGTCTTTACTAACTGTGGCTGGAGGTTTGAAGTTAGAATTAACATCCCATTATCCTGAAGTAATTTTTTTTCAAAATAGAACGCCAACATTACACTGACTACTTTATAATTTAATAGTTTAATTCTTACAACTCTTTGACAGTGGCTTTGAAATCCTTACTGCTCTATCATAATCAGTGAATAAATGTTTAGACCATTACACATAAGAAGAAATATGTTTTACATTGTGACCCAGTATATACCATGCACCTGTATCTACATGTTGGACAGATCTTTAGAATGTCTAGCTAAAACAAAACTTTCACAAAGCAAACTTGCTCTTATTTCATGAAATGTACTCTGAACTATATTCTATTCCTTACAGAAAACTTAAAAAGCTTAGTTCTAGAAAACTTAAAAAGCTTAGTTCTAACCTAGTAAATTATCTCAATACCCCTGATAAAACACGTTCTTCCCTTAGCACCCTATCTCCCATGATCTCCCATTCCTCCCCTCAAAACAAGCAAACACAAGGCAAACGAACAAACCCAAAATGTGTTATATGTCAAGAGAGGTTCATTTGCATGACTTTGTTTAGTTAGAAAATTGGAGCTTCAGATTTTGACACAGAATTGGTCTTACTTCAAAATGCAGCTTTTCCCATTTCAGCAACTTCCCTGTTGAGATGACTAGATGGTAATATGTGTTAATGTTTTGGGATACTATGGGGCATCATGCAAATATTGTATATATTTTTTTGTTTAGCCTCTGCATCCTTCACAGGAGGCAGCAGAGTCAGTAACCGTATTCTTTCTAGTATACTACACTGCACTACCCTGCTTCAGTAATTTATCATTTACAAACCTTGATTTGTCTTAAAGCAGTTATCAGATAGTTAACACAGCTAATTTTGAAACTAGTTCATATTATTAATACTTCTTTTAGGATAATTACCTCTATGCTTATTATTTTCAAAGCTAAGCCCTTTCATGTTCTGTCTACTTATTTGATTTTAGAAGTTGCTGTGTTAATGTGATCAGAATACCATCAATTTGGGATGTATTTCCAGCACCAATGTTTGCTGATAAAATACAGATAGCTTTACATTTTAGATCCATTAAAAAGTAAACAAAATGAATACAGTAAGTTCAAAGACAGTTTAAAGTTCTCAAAGGACTTATGTGTTTTTAAAATTACTATTTAAAAGGAATAATTGGAGCCGGGCTCGGTGGCTTAGCCTGTAATCCCACGCCTTGGGAGGCTGAGGTGAGTGGATTGCCTGAGCCCGTGGGTTCGAGACCCGTTTGGGCAACTTGGTGAGACCTCATCTCTACAATAAATCAAAAAACTAGCCAGACGTGGTAGTGCGCACCTGTAGTTCCAGCTACTTGGAAGGCTGAGGCAAAAGGATCGCCGGAGCCCAGCAGGTCGAGGCTGCGGTGGCCAGGAGCGGCCATTGCACTGCAGTCTGGGCGACAGAGTGAGACTCCAACTCAAAAAAAAAAAAAAAAAAAGCAGTAATTGGGGTTTTTCTCGGTAAAACATGCAGTTTTATTTATTTGTGGGCAGGAGTAACTACTTTTTCCACACTTCCATTTAAAGATCAAAGGTCAAAACAGCATTTATGATTATATTCTAGCTGTATTTTTATTGTCTAAACTTTTGAAACTTTTTGTGGGAGAGAAGAGCAGACTTATAGCTGAAACTCAGATTGAATGGAATACTATGTCCTTTTTCCATTTCATTTATTTTTAAAACTTACGCAATGTATTGTCTAGAGACAAAAGCATATTGATTGTTACAGGCAAAGTGTCATGGAAGTAGAGTGTATTCCTTGAGCAATAACTCAGAGTAACTTGACATTACAAGGTCTGACAAAGTTGGCGAATTGGCCGGGCTGGGTGGCTCAGCCTGTAATCCCAGCACTTTGGGAGGTCGAGGCAAGGGAATTGCCTGAGTCCTTGGGTTCGAGACCAACGCGGCCACCTTGGCGAGACCTCACTTATACAATAAATCAAAAATTAGCTGGGTGTGGTAGCGCTCTCCTCTGGTTCCAGCTACTTGGAAGGCTGAGGCTGAAGGATCGCTGAAGCACAGCAGGTCATCGCTGGAGTGGCTGTGAGTGTACCACTGCCCTTCATCCTGGGCAATGGACTGAGACTCCAATTCAAAAAAAAAAAGAAAAAAGTTCGCGAAGTTGCCACTGTGTGCTTACGTTGGCAGCACTGTACAAACAACTCAGCAAAGTTTTATAACCTTGGTATATCAGTGTCTCACAACTGTGTTTGTGTCTACGTGTGATGATGTCTTGCTGAGGGTCGTTCTTTATTGTTTTTGCATATTTGTGTGTGCTCTCGCAAGAATATTGGGGCTTAAATTAGAGCAACGAACAGACATTAAATTTCTTGCTAAATTTGGCAAGAGTGGAAGTGAAATCAGGAATGTGTTAGTCCAAGTTTATGGGGATAATGCTGTGAAGAAAACGGCAGTGTACAAATGGACTAAACATGTTTCTGAGGGGAGAGAAAGTGTCATTGATGAAGAGAGGTCAGCACCGCCAGTAACAAGCAAAACTGATGAAAACATTGCAAAAATTCATCACATTGTACGTCAAAATCGTCAACTGACTGTGAGAAGAATAGCAGACCAAGTAAACATCGATAGAGAAACAGGAAAATCTTAACTGAAAATCTTGGCATGAGAAAGGTGTGTGCAAAAATGGTTTGGAAAAAGCTCTTGCATCATGACAATGCACCAGCTCACACAACACTGTCTGTGAGGGCGTTTTAGCCAGTAAACAAATAACTGTGTGTGTGTGTGTGTGTGTGTGTGTGTGTGTGTGTATTGTTAGTGGAATTATGTTCTTGATTTTGTTCCCAGTTCAAACATTATTGGTGCATAGGAATGCTACTAATTTTTGAACATTGATTTTTGTACCTTGAAACTTGACTGAAGTTGTTCATTAGGTCCAGGAGTCTTTTGGTAGAATCTTTAGGGTTTTTTAGGTATAGAATCTTATCATCACTGAAGAAAGACAATTTGGCTTCCTCTTTTCCAATTTAGATGACTTTCATTTATTTCTCTTACTTGATTGCTCTGGCCAGGACTTCTATTACAGTGTTGAGTAGGAGTGGTGAAATTGGACATCCTTGTCTTGTTCCAGTTCTTAGGTGGAATGTCCATTCAGTATGATATTGGCTGGGTTTTCCATAGATGGCTTTTATTATTTTGAGGTATGTTCTTTTGATGCTCAGTTTGTTGAGGGATTTTTATCATAAAGGAATGTTAGATGTTATCACATTCTTTTCTGTGTCTCTTGAAATGATCCCATGGTTTCTGTTTTTAATTCTGTTTATGTGGTGAATCATGTTTATTAATTTGCCTATGTTGAACTGCTGGATTTGGTTTGCCAGTATGTTGTTGATAATTTTTGCATCTGTGTTTATGAAGGATATTGGCCTGTGGTTTTTTTGCTATGTCTTTGCCGGATTTTGGTATTAGAATGGTACTGGTTTCGTAGAATGAATTAGGGAGAAATCCCTCCTCAATTTTTAAGAATTGGTATCAGCTCTTTTTTGTGCATCTGATAAAATTTGATTGTGGATCCATTTGGCTCAGGGCTTTTATTTATTTATTTATTTATTTTGGTTGGTAGGTTTCTTATTACTGATTCAATTTTATAAGTTGTTATTAGTCTGTTCAGAGTTTCAGCTTCTTCTTGTTTCAATCTTGGAGTTTGTGTGTTTCCAGGAATTTATTCATTTCCTCTAGATTTTCTAGTTTGTGCACATAGAGATGTTGGTAGTAGTCTCTGAGAATCTTTTGTATTTCTGTGGGATTGGTTGTAATGTCATCTTTGTAGTTTCTGATTGTGCTTATTTGGATTTTCTCTCTTTTTTCTTTGATAATCTAGGTGGTAGTCTAGCAATCTTGTTTATCCTCTCAAAAAAAAAACCTCTTTATTTTGTTGGTTCTTTGTGTGTGTGTGTGTGTGTGTGTGTGTGTGTGTGTGTGTGTGTGTGTTTGGTCTCAGTTTCATTTAGTTCTGCTCTTATTTTGGTTCTTTTCTTCTGCTAGCTTTGGGTTTCATTTGTTCTTGTTTTTCTATTTCTTTAAGTGTCAATTTAGGTTGTTTATTTGTTTATTTCTGTCTTTTTGATGTTAGCATTTAGTGCTATAAACTTTCCTCTTAACATTGTTGTTGCTGTATCCCAGCGGTGCTGGTATATCTCTATTTTCATTTGTTTCAAACAAAAGATAGTTTATAGTACCCCCCCTCTTGATTTTGTTGATGAGTTTTATTGTATTTTGTTGAGTCTATAGTACTCTTGAACTTTACATTGTATTTCTTTTTGAAGAGGAAAAACATTCTTTTCTTTAATTGTAATTCATATTAGCTTTTATTTCTGAATTCCAGTGACTTTAATGCTCATTACTAGTATTTTAGAATCACAGCTTAACTGTCCTCAAATTTAAACTTTTATTTAATTATTAGTTGACCAATAATTTCTTTGAATAGTTTTTAAAGAAGGACCATGGTGCTATCCCCAATCTTTACTTGTTGACCATGTGTTTATGTTATCTTTTTATATTTTAAAAATTAATTATCTCAGAGATACAAAAAGTATAGAGAACAATATACTAAGTAAGCATAATTACTCAACTTAAGTAAACATTTCAAATAGGGTTGAAGTTCCTTGGCATGTCTCTTTGATAGCATTCTCTTCTATCCTATCTCAGAGATAAATAATTTCATTTTGGTATCTGTGCATGTCCTTATACCTTAGTTAAGGTACATGTTTTTATTATATCACATAGAGATTTTTGTATGTATAGATCAAATATCACATAATGTACTTAAAAATTAACTTGGAGATTTAACTTTATTAAATTTGTGTGGTTGGTGCATGGGTGTTTATTATACACTTTATATTTTTTTGTTTGAATATTAATGATTAGAAAAAACTCTCTCTGTATACATCCATCTGTATATAGGTATATATTGAAAAATAATAATAACTTCTATAGATTATGTATAAATACACAGGGCAAATAAGTATGAGATGTTGTTTACCCTCATTGTAATCAGAGGAATATAAAATAACATATTAAGAAACTATTTTATAATACATTGGCAAAATTAAGAAGTCTAAAAATACCAAGTGCTGGTAAATAGGGAAACTGAATTTCTCACACAGTGCTGCTTGGTGTTTAAATTGGTACAACTCTTTGGAAAGCACTTATCTTATTAAAGTATATCCTCTCATCCAAGATTTTCACTCCCAGGTGTAGATACCTTAGGTCAACTTGAGGAGTTGTTTAGGAATGCTCATAGTAACTTTGTTTGTATGACAAAACAAAACAAAACAAATCCTCCAAACTGTGGAAAAATATGCAAATTTTACTGACAGAAGAATGTGTTAATAAATTGTGGTATAGTTACAAAAAGAAATATTATTTTTGTTATAAGGCAAGGAAATAGGTTAAAAATCCAGGAAAATCATTTCCTCTTGAAGTAGGGAAGGCAGAAAGAAAGGATAAGGAGGAATATACAAGTATATTAAGTAATTTAGATAATGTCCTTCTTAAGCTGCACAATGTATTTGTATATTTAATTATTATATCACAACATTGAGATTTTTGTATGTACAGCTCAAATATCACATAATGTACTTAAAAATTAACTTGGAGATTTAACATTATTAAATTTGTGTGGTTGGTGCATGGGTGTTTATTATATACTTTATACTTTTTTTGAATATTAATAATGATTAGAAAAAACTCTCTGTAAAATAATTTTCCCAGAGTATGATCCTAAAATTAGAACCACATTTCCCTATAAGTTCATTTGTATATTTTGAAACAATGTCTAATATATACGTGGTTTCATTTAATAAAGTCCGGTCATCCATTTGATTAATTTTTTATAAAGATACTGGCAAAAGAATTTTCTTAGCTAATGGTCAAATGTGTGCATTTATGATGAATGGATTTCTTTTCTCCCAGGTAGCATATAATCAGTTTTGGATGCATGAAACTGAAAACCCTCTTTCCTTTATCCAGAATTGACTCCTTAGGGCAATGGTCCCCAATCTTTTTGGCATTAGGGACTGGTTTCATGGCAGACAATTTTTTCATGGATGGGGAGGGCTTTGGGATAATTCAAGTGCATAACATTTATTGTGCACTTTATTTCTATTATTATTACATTGTAATATATAACGAAATACTTACACAAATCACCATTAAAAAAAGAAGTGTGGATGGAAGTGCAAATAAAATAACGGGTGGGCCACCGCTGATCTGACAGGAGGCGGAGCTCTCCCACCACTCACCTCTTGCTGTGCTGCCGGGTTCCTAATAGGCCATGGACCGGTAATGGTCCATCGCCCAGGGATTGGGGATCCCTGCCTTAGGGTATTTGCTGATTGAGATGAACTTGAGGGGCCATATTAGACAAGTCTAATCAGTCTTTGTCATGATGACTTTTTTAGATATTTGGAGCTTGCTGTTTGTCAGCTCCAAATCTTAATTTTCTAGGTGAAATATTTTTATCCCTCCCACATTTTTCATATTTTTTGATGCTGTTATGTGTCTAAATTCATTTTTCTTCCATGCTTCATTTGTGCAGTTAGAATTTTGGATCTAACCACAAGTGAGATGATTACAATGGGATTCATATTCTGTTCATGGCCCTTAGCTGAAATGCGGGATTCTCAGTGAAACTCACTAACCTTCAGTTTCGTTATCTATAGAGTGGATATAAAAACTACCTCAGGGGGTTCTTGTTAAATGATGTCATGTGTATAAAAGCACCTTGGAACCTCTACAGTGGCAAGTACTATGGATATAAGGTATTAATATAATTTATTCTCATTAAATTTTACTTTGCTAAATTCAGCCCTTTACTGTGAATTTAGAATCATGGAGAATCTTTTGATCTTAATTTGATTGTTTGGTCTATTTGTCTCCTTCAAATTTATGCCTTCTACTTATTTATGAACATATACTTTATACTTTCATATAAGTGACAAAGTGTTGGACAGACCCAAAAAGGCTTGGGTGGTGTATGTAAGAAACTGCTGATCAAATTGACATATTTATAGACATCCTAAAAGCTCTTTTTGTTGTCTGTAGAAAAATTTTTTAAGCCAATTTAGTTTGCAGGTCTAATTTTTTATAAATCTATGTTCCTGTCTATCTTTCATCTGTGTTTTTCATTAAGACCCTTACAAATCTGTGATAAAAATCTAAGATCATCCTGTAAGATTCCTTCTAATAATGATGCCTCGATAGTGAACCACACAGTATGCCAAACTGTTTTCAGTTTTTTCATGACCACTACCTACACATATTTTCCTAACTTTTCAAGCAATGTATTTATTGGCATGCACTGGAATAGTCTTTGCTTTCCCCCCCTCCTTTTCTTTATTAAGTACATTTATAGTTTCACAGTCAAAATTATGTTCTTGCAACATTTCCCAGTCTTTTTGGACTTTCTGAACTGTCTTCATTCATGCATTCAGCATGGTACCTTCCACAATATGCTAGACACTGTGCTAAGTACAAAGACAGATAGATGTGGTCTCTGTTCTTAACAGTCCTAGAATCATGGAAGTTAAAGAAGTTATGATATAAATGGTGAACAGTGTGGCAAAAAGCAAGGAATTTTAGATTTAACTTTGTATGAAAGGAGTCTAAGAAAGTCTCAGGAGCTAATTCTTGAAAATTTGCTAGGTAGATGGGGAAGGGACCATCAAACCAAGAGAGTGTATGAATGAAAACGAGAAAGGGTGTTCCTTTCCAGAGTGTCATACCCTGAAATTTTACTAACGTTATTCAAACATTTTGTAATATACACTTTTGAAATTTTCTGGTAGAACTCTGCCTATAAATGCCTTTTCTTTCTTATTATGACTCTGAAATTATCTGGTTTCTGGGAAAATTATACTCAATTCTTATATAGTGAGAACGTTTACAGTGAGTATAGTCATCTTTATTGTTCCATTAGTTTATTTAGGAACTAAATACAATTCTGTTTTTCTTTCCTCTGTCCCAGAAAATTTTCAATCAAAAAATCTTAGGGTATATTCCCAGTAAGGGGATTACGGGGTCATATGGAAGGTCGATTTTTAAAACAAAGATCTGAGTATCACATGTTCTCACTCATAAGTGGACCTTGAACAACTATCGTAATACTATAAGAAAAGGATTGACAGTGGCGGGAAACTACGGTGGTGGGGCAGGGAGGGGAAGGGAGGTGGGATTAACGATAGTCAATATCTGTCTGGGAATGGGGGGGGCACACCTCATCAACAAGGGTAACTGCACAATGCATATTTGTATACCTAGCCCTTAACTGTACCCCACAAGTTTAAAATAAAAAATATGTTTAAAAAAGTCCTTAGAAATTTATCTGCAGTGGCATATTGTAGTATAACTTTTCAGGTAGAACTTTAGGTATTGCTAGAGAGATGCTTTCATTCTGTACAACTATTAACCTACTTTTCTACTCGATTCACACACTTATTCTTTTTTTTTTAATAATCAGTATTTTTTATTATGATATTGTGGGGTACAGTTAAGGGTTAGGTATACAAATATGCTTCGTTGAGGCACCCTTGTTGATAAGAGGTGTCTCCCCGTCCCCAGACAGATATTGAGTACCATTAATCCCATCTCCCTTCCCCTACCCTCCCCATAGTTTCCCACCACTGTCAGTTATTTTCTTATAGTATTACGTTGGATGTTCAAGGTTCACTATATGAGTGAGAACATGTGATACTCAGATCTTTGTTTCTGTGAGAGGTCACT
>CAUYQG010010390.1:0-36048 GCA_963574415.1 Tarsius wallacei
ATTTTTATTTTTTATTTTTATTTTTATTTTTTGAGTTGGAGTCTCACTCTGTCGCCCAGACTGGAGTGCAGTGGCCGCTCCTGGCCACTGCAACCTCGACCTGCTGGGCTCCGGCGATCCTTCCGCCTCAGCCTTCCAAGTAGCTGGAACTACAGGCACGCACTACCATGCCCGGCTAATTTTTGATTTATTGTAGAGATGAGGTCTCGCCAAGTTGCCCAGGTGGGTCTCGAACCCGCGGGCTCAGGCAATCCACTCACCTCAGCCTCCCAAGGCGCAGGATTACAGGCTAAGCCACCAAGCCCGACTGAGGAGCACTTTTTAAGTACTTTGTAAAATATCTCTTAGTTGCATTTTCTCTGATATTTGTCTTGTGATTAGGTTAGAGTTATACATTTTTGGAGGAAAGCTGCAGAAGTAAAATGTCATTCTCATCACATTATATTAAACGATTTATCTTGCTGATAACTATGATAAAAATTAAATTATGGTAAAGGTACTCATTTGTTCTAGCTCCATACTGTATTCTTTGAACTAAAAATAGCTATCTGCAGCCAACACTTAAAGAGTGGGGCCTTATATTCCACCTTCTTGAGCATCTATGTATATTAATTGCAATTCTTTTACACGGGAATTTTTATTCTTATCTAGTTATCTATTCATTTACTCAGTCATTTGATTAGCAGAGACTCATGGATGTTTATTTTATACTTTGGGTTATAATCCAGTACAACTTCATTTTGTTGGTCAAATTATTCCAGTTTTACCCATTGGGAGATCTTTCAGTTGGCTCTTCTGTCACTCTGACATATCCCTGTCATTATGGGTTTACTCTAGCTTTTTATTAGTACTTTCTTACTTTGTGGCACTATAAAGATGCTCCAGGTTCATCTTGTACCTTCCCTCCCCAACACTTAGTGTCAACTGATTCTTCAAGAAGCCCCGACTTCTGATATTGAAGAATGGTACTAGAAACCAAAATCTGGGTGAAAGATGTGGCTTCCTTTTTTTTCTTTTTCTTAGCATTGTTTTTCTGTTCTCACCTTATTACTTCATCATTTATTGCTTATGCTTTTTCATCTCTCTCTCTCACTTTTTTTTCTGTATTTTACCTATTTGTTCTTATTTTTCTCCTACGTGTATATCCTCTCCTGGGTGACTTCACCATCAGAAAAGAACAATTATCCTCATACTCATGATTCAATAAATATGGAAATTGGACTGGGGGAAATCAGATTAAGATTTTTTCTGTTTCTTCTCTAATCAGGCAATGTTTAGGGAGGGTGTTTCACTCTACTGTCTGCCATGCTGCTTGAAAATAGAATGAAAAAGGATATTGGTGAAAGACATATTTATTAGGTTATATTCCATAAGACAAAGCTAAAATGTTGAGGCCTTGCACCCTATGCCTGACACATGCTCCATTATTTTTTTCTGCCACTTCTGCTCAGATAAATGGCTTACCTTGTTTGGTCTCCAAGCTAATAGTCATCAGTTGCCTCTGGGTGCTCCAACATGGTTTCTCTTACTAGGTAACATCTTTCCAGACTATGACTTGGTGGGTATGCTCTAGTTAGTGGAGTGGTCATTTGAAGTTTCAACTATTCCTTCAGCTCCATTTTCCATTATCCAGTCTTCCCTTATAAAGCACATCTTACATTTGGTCCATTTATAAAAATGGATACATTTATTCTAATGTGGGTTCTTCTATTTATCATTATTATTATTATTTTTATTTTAAAGGTGTGTGATACAATTCAGGGTTAGGTATACAAATTTTCATTATGCAGTTACCCTTGTTGATGAAGTGTGCTCCCTCTTCTCCTGGCAGCTTCCCACTACTGCCAATCCCATCCTTCCCCCTCTCCTGGCAGTTTTCCACTATGGCCAATCCCTTTCTTATGGTATTACAATAGTTGTTCAAGGTCTGCTTATGGATGAGAACATGTGAGACTCAGTTCTTTGCTTCTGTGATAGATCACTCAATATTATAGACTCTAAGTCCATCCAAGTTGCTGCGAAGTTCATAATTTTGACCTTCTTTATGGCTGTGTAATATTCCATCGTGTATATGTACCACATTATTTTTATTCAGTCCTCTTTTGATGGGCAGCACAGTTGGTTCCATGTATGCTATTGTGAATACTGCTACAATAAACATGAATGTGCAGGTATCGTTTTCATAGAGTTAAAACATTGGTGAGCAGAATAACTGAAGCTTAAATTCCCTAATTTGGACATTTATCTAGTCCCATGATTTAAGACTTCCCCCAAAAAACGGAATTACTTAGAATTTATTTCTCCATATCAAACGGTCAACGAAGATTTTCATCTGGAAGTTTAGAGAAGGTTGTGTCACAAATTGCAGAAGAAACATCCGAGTTGTGGCAAACAGGTGACTGGTTTTATCATTATGACAATGCACCTTCCCACACCGCACTGAATGTTCAGCAATTTTTTACCAAAAATGACATAACTCCCATGCCTTACCCTCCTTATTCACCCAATCTCGCCCAGAGCTACTTTTTTGTTTGTTTGTTTCCCTGGATGTCCTCAAAGGGAAACATTTTGCTGATATAGAGGGGGTGAACCAAAAAATGACAGAAGCACTAAAAGGCATCAAAATCAACAAGTTCAAAAACTGTTTTGAGCAGTACAAAAATCATCTCAATAGGTGTATTGCATCGAACAAAGAATACTTTGAAAGTGACTGAAGTTTAAACATGTAAGAATAAATACACAAGTTTTTTTATAAATAAATTCTGGGTTTATGTGTGTGTATCCCCCTTGTATGTTCACTATTAATACCATATATTTCTACTCAAAGCCACTTTCTCAAAATTTAAGACTTACAATTTTATATAGTATGCTTTCACTTGGGTGTTTCCCAGCCACCTAAAAATCACATCTAAGCTTTGCTAATACTCTCACTTTTTTTCCTCTTCCTGTATTCTATCCATCCTCTTAACAAGGAAATGTGGGACTCGGCATTCTTAACTTCTTGTTTTCTCTGCCCCCACCCACCCCCCACCCAGTGACTAAGGAAGCCCAGGTGATTCTGCTTTTCTAATACATGCACACTTCTCAAATGTCTCTTAACTAATTCTCCAGTGCCTTTCTTTTCACACTACTCTTAGAGAAGCTTGCTTATATTAGCATACAAACTTTGAACTCTCTTCCTTACCTTCAATTACAATTTGCTTAATTTATTCTCTGCACTACTGCCAGGATGATCTTTCACAAGTGTAAATCTCATCATAACACTCTGTTTCCTTCAGGACAAAGTTAACAGTCGACCTGCCTCCCCTTCCTTTGAGTTTCTCAGTCATAGCATATAAAACACTCAGCTAACTCCAAACTCGGAACTTTATCATATAGTATTCTTTTTTATTTTTGGCTAGGGCTACCCTTCTCTCCTTATACTTAACTACAGTTTGTTCATTTCTAATCTTCCTTTCTCTTCTGGTTTACTCACTCATCTGTTAAGACTTAGCTCAGCAGTAAAACCCTTCTACCCATAAAGTATGAGTTGATGGGAGCCTTCTCCGGGCTTCCAGACTCCCTGCCAGATGCTTAACTCAACTGTCGCTTACCTAGATTTTGGCAATAAACTGTTTTGTGTATTAACTAAGGGAAGATGATGCATTTCATTCTAGAATCAAGCACAAAGTGGGCAGATGGGTGGTGATGGTTAAACATTTGCTTAATAAAAGAAATCACGATAGTAGAGGGTTTGTATTGGTCAAACTAATTGCTGATCATGCTAGTGTCAGTGACAAGGTACACTGTTTTCCAACAATTACTATCAGACTCTTAATTTGTTGTTTTTCATAGTTATTTTTAAAACTGCCTTCACAACTATCCTTCATACTCTAACTACCACCTCCCCAAACCAATTTTTACCCCAAACTTCTCTGTATCAGTTAATTTAGGCATATAGTATTTTTAACCCCAATTCAAACTAGTATATGAGTACAGTAATTTGTCATTTTCCACAGTAAGGTGTTCAGAGCTATGGTGGGCTTTATACGTATGGCACGAGGGCTCTAGTTTTTTTTTTTTTTAGAATTTTTGAGATGTGATTCACCTTCAAACTCTGTCAAGGGGATTTCAGAATTCCCAAGACTCGTATGCAGACATGAAAATATCCTGAAAAAGAAATGGCCACTTCTTCACCTTTTTCTTGTAGAAGGAGGTGTATGTCTGTATTTATCTCTACTTCTATGACCTGGAGACTTGTTTGTGAAATTTCTGAGTAATACGTACATCTTAATTTAGGTTCCAGGTGATATGCACATCTTAATTTAGGTTCTAGGTAATATGTGCATCTTAATTTAGGTAATTCTAAAAGCTGACCCCGAGTCAATAATTTAGGTAGAATAATTTCTCTGAGAAGTGATTCCAGGAGGCAATATGAGAATGTGGTAAGAATATAGGGTAAGTAGGCAAACAAACAGTGAGTTATATTCCATGTAAAGCAGGTCAGTCCTGCCAGGGAACCTTTCATAGTCTGTCCAGAACATAACTAAGAATTGTCCTACCAACAGGCAAGGGAAACTGGTATAATAATCCTTCAAATTCTATCTTTCTTTAGGTGATAGCTTGTGTTCCTGGCACTTCTGTTAATCTTGCTCATGGTTGAGAACCTCATGTTGGCCATGAAAACTCTTAGAAAGACAGATGTAGGTGAATTAGGTAGGAATTTGATGTTATATGCAGAAAGAATCTGTCAAAGGTACAGATGATATTTGGGGTGGGCTAAATAGAAGAGAACAAAAACAGTTTCTGCTACAAAGCCCATTCCAGAAGAATTCACCACCAGGGTTAATTGAAACATAATTATCGACATAAACTTCTCAAGTTTAATGGATGGATATCAGGAGTGTCAACCACCATGGTTACCATGCTTTTCATAAAGGACTTATGGGTTTATACTGAGGAAATAAAATTAATCTAAATAATCACAGTTGATTTTTATTTCTATAACTTGATTTAACTTTCTATTCTAATAAGGTTAGAAAACACAAAATATAGATAAATCTAGTATTATAATACCTGATTAATTTCTCTGTTTTTACTAAATACCTCAATTATTGTACTTCACTGAATTCCTTTTAGAAGTCTGTTTTTTCCTATTCTTATTTTTCCAGATATTGACTCACTTGCCTTCACAATAAAAATTTAAGATTGTGAAATGAGTCAATGTCATTTTTCTCCCAACATTAAAAACAAAAAGAGTTTAAAAAGGCAAAAATAAATTAAAAGTTTTAAAAGTTTTTAATATTTGACTTTGCTTTTCTCTTTATCTATTACCTATATGTAAGCTATGTTACCTACCTATTATCTATCAATCTATTTAGCTAGCTGTCATTATACATTCTTTCTCATTCTCTCTCTCTCTCTCTATCTACCTAGTTTCACATTATTTGACAAGCAAATTAAAAGTAAGCTGTAGGCATAACAGCATTCATTTAAGCTTTAAATAAGTTAGAATAGATTTTCAAAGTACTGAAGTGGCCTGTTTTATAACCACAATATTATCAGACTCAAATTACAATAACAAAACTTGTTATGTGATATACAAATAAATGTTCAAATTTCCAAAATTGTTCAAATAATGCTCTTAGCTTATTTTTTTTAATAACGAGTAAAAAAAATCATGCATTGCATTTAGTTGTCATGTCTTTTAGGTTCTGTCTTAGTAAAAATTTTCCAGATAAACAGAACCGAATAGAATATGTACCCTTATGTGTATCCATGTATGTGTGTGTGTGTGTGTGTGTGTGTATGTGAATGCGTGTGCATTTATGATAAGGAATTGGCTCCCACAATTTTGGAGGCTAGAGTTCCCAAGATCTGCAGGGTGATTGGGCAAACTGAAGACCCAGAAAGTCAATGGTTTAGTCCTAGCCTTAAGGCTGACAGGCTTGAGACCCAGAAAGTGTCAAAATTTATTTTGAGTCTGATGGCAGGTAAAACAAACAAACAAACAGTTATCTCTGTTCAAAGGTCATCAAGCAAGAAGAATGTGTCTTTACTCAAGGGAGAGTTAGCAAATTTTTGTTCTAATTAAGCCTTCAACTAATTGTACGAAACCCACCCACATTTGGAAAAGTAGTTTACGAATTTAAGTGTTACTTCGTCTACCAGTTTAAATGTCAATCTCTCACCAACAACTTCAAAGAAACACCCAGAAAAACGTTTGACTAATTATCTGGGCAACCATTAGCTAAGCTAGTGAGCACATAAAATTTACCATCACGGACTTCTTAATCTAAAATGTTTTCTTCACTTTTGGGGGGTTATTCATGGCAGTGATTCTTTTAAAAGTAGCTTTTAAAATATATATATATCTTTTAGAACTACAGAAAAGTTGCTAATAATGTCTGGAGAGTTTATTTATAATCCCTCTTCTATTTTTAACTTCTTATGTTACCGTGGTATAGTTTTCAAACTAAGATATCAACACGGGTGCATTACTGTTATCTAAAAACCAGACGTTATTTGGATTTCAGCAGTGTTTCTATTCATGTCTTCCATCTGTTTCAGGCTCTTGTCTAGGGCGCCACAGGATGTCGTGTCTCTAGATCTCCCTCTGGTCTTGGACAGTTGCTGAGTCTTTTGTGGTTATTCATTATCTTTACAGTCTTATAAAATATTGTGCTGATATGCTGTAGACTGTCCTCCGATCTGGGTTGCCTTGTTTATTTATTTTGAATTATCCTGGAGTCATGCATTTTCCTTTCCCATCTCATCATATCACAAACTAAGTGGGATCTGTGTGATCTCACTAGTGATGCATTTATCACTTTGTTGTATTGCCTGCCAGGTTTCCTCACTGTAAAGTTACTATTTTTCTTCCCCTTCTCTATTGTTAAAAGCAAGTCATTACTCTAGAACATCTTGGGGAGGAAGGGGGTGGTAAAAATTAAGCTCTACCTCCTGTAGTGGAGAGGGATCCATGTTATTATTTATAATTCTTCTGCTGGGGGATTTCCATATTTTTTTTCATTCAATCGTCTACTTATATTCCTGTTGACTGAGGTATATTTTGTTTATACTCTGGGTTGTAATCAACACTCCTTTATTAATCTTGTGGCTTGAATTGTTCCAGTTTTGACCACGGTGAGCTCCTTCAGCAGTTCTGTTTTTGTGGTAGTCCTTCTTTTATATTCATCGTAATCATCACTTTTTCTTTTCTCCAAATCTCATGTCTATGGTATTTAATAGGACAGAGATTCAATACATTCGGACACTGAATTTCAGTATGACATATGACTAGAAAGAATACTTTTAGGTTCCATATTTAAAATTTTGTAAACCTACTTTCCATCAACTGATTACCCTGACAAATAGTTTGACATATAAGGCATTATTAAAATACATTTACCATAGTGAAAAAATTAGAACTCATAAAATATAAAAAATAAGCTATCAAAGCCATCTGTTGAAGAAATCTTGACACATAAAAGGATTTTCCTTTCCTGACACTTGTTCATCTCTCCTACCTCTCATATGCTGCCCTAAATGTGACAGCTGCATGGGTGATTAGATCTTTCACCTATGAAATCTAAATTCCACATGCTTAATATGTCACTTTATCTAAAATAATGTATAGTACTGGAAAAGCTCCCTCTATTTATATAGGAGTATATTTGTATATTGGCAACTTATATTGCCACCAGAGTGCAGAAGAAGCCTCAATATGTCATTTGCATTTGACAGAGGAATTACTTATTGCTTTACTTTTTTAAAAGGGGCATGAATATTTTTATACTTTGTCTAAATCTACATTGTATATTCAGTGTCAAGTGACATTTTTTTTTTAAAGTTGATTTCCAGAAAGAATTTGTTTAATATCATGCCTATGGATTGGAATTTAGTAAAGAACATGTGAATAAAAACAAGGCTAAATCTATCACTGTATCTTATCTGCTATTGTTATACTTTTGTACATAACCTTCAGCTATCGCACATAAAAAGTAGAGGTGTAAAGTGGTATAATGAAGTAATATGAAGTTCAGAATTCTAGCTTCACGAGTTAATATTTCTCACCTGGATAAAATAAAGGAAAAAAAATCTGTTATCAAGGTCATTACGGAATCAAATAAAGCAAGCAAATAAAATGCCAAGAACAGTACTTGACATAGAGTGGGTACTCAATCTCTTTTCCTACCTTCCTTCTTCACAAGTAGATTATGGCAAGGTTTTACTGTATAAATAAAGCCCCTTATACATGCAATTTTATTTTTAATGTGCATTAATATTTTATGGTTCAAACTTGAATTGATTAACCTTCATGTATTATCACCTCTCAATTTAAATGAATACTTAGTATTTTTATTTAGTAGTCTGGAGCAGTGGTGTAAACCCACATAAGGTGAAAGTCATATTTAACATTTTTATATTAAAATGCATGCATTTATTTTCTCTAAAAAATTGCAAAGTTATGGAAATTTTAGTGAACATTTCGTAATTATTTCAGAGAGCAAAGCAAACCATACATGATTACCTGTTGAGCAAAATCCTCCCAGACAAGGCCACTTTTTGTCTGGTGATCAGTGCTTTTCCAAGCCCTGAAACCGTCTGTCTCTTGCCACCTCACTACCAACTTCCAGAGGGTTTAGCACCTGTCTTCTTGAGGTTGTTATTTGGGATAAAAACTTAGGGTAGGAAAGGAGAAATACTAAATGGAACACGAGCATCACAGCTGTTGTTCTCCTATGAGATCAAACACATTTCCAGTAGGTGAGACTGAAACTCCTGCAGAAAACATAGGCTTCAATTTTATGATATACTTTGCCACATCTTTTCCTGATTGAGGCTTACCTTCAATTTATTTTCATCTCATATTGCTGCTAGAAAGTGATAGAGCACTGAGTGTCGTTTCCTCAATGCTTCGGTGTGGCTCAGTAGTTTTTCCTAGTGTGGCAGAACTGTGAGTTAGGCATCTTTGGAAGACACATGAATTCTATCAGGGTTAAGAAAACATAAATAAATAAGAAATTATCTATCAATGAACTTGATCATCTTAGTGTTCTAAAAAGATCAGTGTTGTTTCCATAGATGCATCAAATTAACAAGCACTATTTTAAACAGTGTGAAAATGCAAAACCATCCTCATAACATCACTGTTGCCCACACATGTTTGTTTTCTATATTATTTCCTGAGTCTCATGAATACATATGCATCTAATACATAATATATGGATATTTGACTTAAAATACTTTTTAAAAATTTAATAAAGAATTCTAAGTATTACATAAAGCGTTAATGACTATGCAATTTACCACCAAAGGCATGATGGTTTAGGCTGTGTAGCAAATGTGTACTTAACCCAAAATTAAAGGAAATATTTTTAGTTACTAGACTTGTAATAACTGAATATATAGTTACACTTAATAAAATAGAAACTAGGTATGAGAAATTAATCTGTGTAAGCTGAGTTGATGGAATATTAACACATCTCCTTGACTTTGTTTTGAATACTAAATATTGCAAAAAGTCTTCTTTCATATCTTTTTGTGTATAGACTATATGGAAAAGAAAATAAACTCAGACTTGACAGTTATTATTCATATGTTCCAGTAATTTTGTTTCTACATAGATCATTCATTGCATGTAATGGCTTCTTTGACTTTAATTGCACATTTTGAGTAAAAATAGAAGAAGATTCTTTTAAATGTATGAAAACTATTTTAAGCAGTTTGTAAATAGCAATATATAAAAGCTCTTATTTCCATTTCTATGGTTTTATTTGTAACTGAAAAGAATTCCCGGAAAATATCAATCTTCATTTCATGATGGTTGGCAAGTTTTTTCATAAAATATTAAATATCATTAAAAACATCAAAAATTAGTAAAGAAAACAAAATCCAGCTCCACACTCAATATACAGGATGCAATTCAAGACATCATAAATTTTCATAATATAATAATGTCAGCCAAAGCATATACAACATGTTTTACTCAAACTGTGCATAAAACATAAATCTTACTTATTTTTTTAAAAGACAATTGTTTCCCTTACTACTAAGATATCTAAGATTAATCTTTATATTAAATACTTGTCTCAGAATACAATAAGAACACTAATACTTCTTATAAATCAATAGATTCTGTTTGGTTTTGCAATTTGGGTTATTATAAAATTATAACTAAGGAAACAATCAATTCATAAATATTTATACTCTACATTTTATGCCACTTTAAACTTAAATTAGTACGTCGGTTCCAATAGAAATTTTCTTATAATCCCTCCTTTAAAAGACTACCATTTTGCTAGACAACTAAGACTTAAATTGCCATAATAACCTGTAAAAATACTGAAAATGGTAGTCAAATATATCATCCACAAACAGACAATGCAGAAAGGTTAGAAAGGAGATGATCAATGTAATCTTGTGCGTTGAGTAGAAAAGTAAAACTGGCCAAGGTAGAAAAGGGTGTGATTGGAAGAGGAGGAAGAACCAGGAAAATGTCATCACATTAAGTTTGGATTAAAATAATCATTTGGAATAATGATACATTTGAATATTGCATTTATCAACATAAGAAAAAGACTAAAGATTAATTAGATATAAAAATTATCAAGATCTGCTCGTTCTAATAAGCTCAACTTATTTTAGAAAGGCGATCAATAAGAATCCCAATGCCTATAAAACTTTAAAGATTATATTAATATAAACCTAGAGAAAAATATTTCTTAATGCTTATGAATGTTCTTTTCTAATTTAGGTTTTTATGGCAGATATTTTATAAGCATTCTAAAATTGCTTCTAAAATATAGTTCTGGAAAATGATCTCCTTGTACTTGATCGATTAATTGATTGATTTGTAGATCAAAAGAAAATGTTTCTTGAAGACTTGTGTGGCAGGTAATATTAGTATTTTCCATTATTATATAGGAGTTCATTTATTTCCAAAGCAAGTTTGGAATTTCTCAGATCTCTAGGCTCTACATGCAATAGAAGTTACTTAAATAATCTCTTCTTAAAATATGACTTGGTTTAACAGGTACTTTCTATTGTTTCTATCAAAAATGTTGATTCAAGTCCATATAATGCTCAGCATTTGACATACTGGCTAATTTTTAATACTATGTATCAGTTTTTTTGTCTTAAGACATTTTATGCCAATATTACTATTATAATCAACAAATTTTAATAAAAATTGTGTAACATAAAATATATAAAGACAATACACTAAATTATAAAATGTGATAAAAGCAAGTCAATACAAATATTCTCTGAGTTTTGGAAGGTTGTAAAATCTGACAAAATGCTAATATCTAAAATAATTCTTCAAAAAATATTATTTCTTTACTGACTATGTATTCTCACATAAGTGTTCTTAAGGATATAATATTTGGAAAACATATCCCTGTGATATATGCCTAAAATAAACAGGACACCATACTTTAGCTATTTATTTAAAGAAAAGACCGTAAATGATATTGGACCAACTGGCTAGCTATTTGATAAAATATAAGTTGGATTATTTCCTCTTTTTCAGTCCAGGATAAATTCCAGATTGATTAGAGAACTAAATGTGAAAACAAAATGGAACTATACATGAAGTAGGAAGGTGAACATTAGAGAGAAAAAAACACACCATAAACTAAGTCGAAACCAAACTGCACACTGGGAAATAATATTTTCAATTTGTATGACAAACCTTATCTACAAAGGTTCTTAAATATCAAAGAATAAAAAAAAATCAACAACTCATACAATAGGCTAATACAAAGAAGACATTCACAGGAAAACACACACACACACACACACACACACACACACACCCCTTAAATGTATGAAAAACTTGTTCTTCCTGACTTAAAATAAGCGAAAGACAAATTGATATTTTTATCTCCTTAGAATGGCAAAATTCTAAAAACATGACAAAATATCTAGGTAAGGAAGCTATCAAGAAAACAATTATCGCCACACATTTCTGGTGAGGTTGGAAAAAAAAATTACAGGTATGGACTTTTTTTTGCAGATTGGAAACATCAGCAAAATTACTTAGTGAATTAGCCCTTTGATCCCACTAGAAATCTAGCACAAAGATACACTGGCAACAATATGAAATGACTCACTGAGGTATTTTTTTTTAATAGCAAATGAATGTAAACAACTTACTGTCCTTCAATAGGAGACTGAAAGCTTAAATCTTTTATATAATATAATGGGACACACCACAGTCATAAAAAAAGAATGACTATGATCTTTATGCAGCAATAGGATGTGATTTCATGATATATGTGGAAAAACACAACATAGGATAGTGCGGTAATTTTTTCGGTTATCTATAAGTTACAAAATCAAAATAAAAAAGATAGGAATTAGGGAAACCTTTACTTACATAACTTGCTATACAGTTTCTAATCTGTGCCCTTTTAAGAGTCTTGCATAATCAAAAACAAGTGAACTTAAATCAGAAATTAAAACTGTATTGCGGCAGCCCCAGATCAGACAGGGCACTCACCTAATGTTTACCTATTCCGACAAAATCATTCAGAGGACAGGTTGGTAGAGGGTTAGGTTTATTATCACTTACAGGAGGAAACCGATGGCAGTTGGTTGGTGTAAGGATTTTCACACCCCTTCTTGGCATGGAGAGAGATTATGCACTCCCAGCATGGGGAAAGGAGCAAACATTTAAGCCAAGGAGAAGAAACAAAGATTTTTCCTTCAGAAATTGTCTTGAGTTTGCAGGTATGCATATCTTCAAGGACATTTGGACTGGATGCACGTGACTTTGGCCAGAGCCCATCCTTCCAGTTGGAAGACAGTTATCAGCTGGGAATGGGGAGCAGGACACCTGTTCAGCATTTACCCCACAAAGACACTCCTAAAAGTTGAAACTAATAAAACTATCTCTCTAGGTTGATGTAAAAATCTATGTATCTAAGTGAATGCAGAGCATATTATATTTTTCTGTTCAATAATTTAGAGAAATACATTTGAGGGAAAAATGTAAATGTATTGTATTGACATTAGTTGATTTATAATTGGACAAAGTGAATAAGTTAAAAAATGACTTTCTTTTGGAGCTAAAATTTTTACTATGAGAGAAAATACATGTAAGTAGAAAATAAGTTAGATAAGTATATTGTAGGCCTGACATGGTAGCTCAAGTCTGTAATCCCAGCACTTTGGGAGGCTGAGGCAAGAAGATTGCCTGAGCCCAGGAGTTTGACACCAGCCTGGGCAACTTGGTGAGACCTCATCTCTACAATATATATAAAAAAACAATTAGCCGGGCATGGGAGCACACACCTGTAGTTCCTGCTACTTGGAAGGCTGAGGCAGAAGGATTGTCTGAACTCAGCGGGCTGACGCTGGGGTGGCCGTGAGCGTGCCACTGCACTCCAGTCTGGGCGACAGAGTGAGACTCCAACTCGGAAAAAAAAAAAAATATATATATATATATATATGTGTGTGTATATATATATATATGTACACACACACACACATATATAGTAGTCATAAATTTCAATTGAAACTATATCGATAACTCATAGGTTTACTTTGTTTCTAAAATACAGGTTATTGTTTTTGTTTTTTACCAGCTGTTTAACCTGCTAAGGCCAAGAAGTAATGATAACTGGGTGACATTCAGACTGTGAGTACTCTAGTTACATTCCATCATTAAAAATAGCATGTCCTTGAAGCTGTAGCTGCAGGAGAAAACATGGAAGATGAACTGAAGCTTCTTGTGTCATAATACGAGGATGCTATCAAAGAACAGTGAGTGATATCAAAAGAAAACAGAGGCAGTCAAGGACTCTAGGTCCAAACCAAGGTAATTTGTGAACTCTCAAGAAAATATTTTCATTAAAATGTTGAATATCTATCATGTTCCCTCAGTCTATATGGTACCATTCTTGTAACAATACCAAGCTGTTTTGATTACTGTAGCTTTACAGTAGAATTGAAGATTGTTTTGGTGATTCGTGCTCTTTTTTGTTCTCATATACATTTCTATACTGTTGTTTCCAGGTCTGAGAAGAATGATGTTGGTAATTTGATAAGTGTTGCATTGAATCTGCATTGCCTTGGGTAAGGTGGACATCTTGACAATATTGACTCTTCATCCATGAACATGGAATGTTTTTCATTTGTGTCCTCTTTGATTTCTTTGTACAGAGTTTTGTAGTTTTGCAGTAAAAGTCACTTAAGAGAAAAGTCAATCTCTCAACCAATGCATTTTTGACAAAGCCATCAATAAAAACTACTGGGGAGAGGAGACCTTATTTAGCAAATGGTGCTGGGAAAGCTGGCTGATCACATGCAGAAGAATGAAACAGGACCCCTAACTATCACCATATAATAAACTCTAAGTGGATCAAAGACTTAAATGTAAAACCTCAAAATATAAGAATATTACAAGAAAATGTTGGAGACACTCATGTTCATTGGAGTAGGCCACCAATTCTTAATTACAACCCGAAAGCATATGCCATAAAAGATAATATAGACAAATGCGACCAAATCAAACTGAAAAGCTTTTGCACAGCAAAAGAAACCATCAGGAGAGTGGGGAGATAAACCACAGAATGGGAAAAAAATATTTGCTAACTATATCAAAGGCCTAACAAACAGGACATATCGGGAACTGAAATGAGCTGAAAGAAAAAAAGAAAACCCTATTAAAAAGTGAGCAAAGGGCATGAATAGACATTCTCAAAAGAAGATATATGAGCAGCCAACAGATACATGAAAAAATGCTCAGTTCACTAATCATCAGAAAAATGCAAATCAAAAACACATTGAAATATTACCTAACCCAAGTTAGGGTGGCCATCATAAATAAATAAACAAACAAACAAACAAATAAAACAGATGTTGGTGAGGGTGTGAAGAAAAGGAACGCTTTTACTCTGTTGGTGGGCGTGCAAACTAGTTCAACCTGTATGGGAAACAGTGTAGCAATTTTTAAAAGAACCAGAAATTGACCTTCCATATGACCCAGCAATCCCCCTCCTGTGAATATACCTGGAGGAATCAAACCATTCTACAAAAAAGATACTTGCACATGCATGTTTATTGAAGCACTATTCATAATAGCAAAAACATGGAATCAACCGTGCTGCCCACTGAAAGTGGACTAGATAAAGAAAATGTGGTACATGTATACGATGAAATATTATGAAACCGTAAAGAAGGACCAAATACAGCCGGGCTCCGTGGCTCAGCCTATAATCCCACGTCTGGGGAGGCTGAGGTGAGTGGATTGCCTGAGCCCGTGGGTTCGAGAACAGCCTGGGCAACTTGGTGAGACCTCATCTCTACAATAAATAAAAAAAAAATTAGCTGGACCTGGTAGTGCGCTCCTGTAGTTCCAGCTACTTGGAAGGCGGAGACGGAAGGATGGCTGGAGTCCAGCAGGTCGAGGCTGCGGTGGCCGGAAGCCCACTGCACTCTAGTCTGGGCAACAGAGTGAGACTCCAACTCAAAAAAAAAAAAAAAAAAGAAGGCCCAAATTATGGACTTTGCAGCAACTTGGAAGGATTTAGTGTCCATCTCACTCAACAATCTATCACAGAAACAAAAAACTGAATGCCACATGTTCTCCCTTATAGGTGAGCCCTGAACATTCATCACAATTCTACAAGAGAGAGAGCAGCAGTAGCAGTGCACTGCCAGGGGAGCAGGAGGGCACGTTACATCGCTGAGGGTACCTGATCTTAAACCAGGTGAAGTGAGGCCCAGTTGGAGACCAAAACTTCACCTGCACATAGACTACTAATGGACCTAACCCTGACTTGTACCCCACATCTTTATATTAAAAAGGAATGTTGAATATCTAAGTGGTGTTTTTACATAGAAGCTGCAGTTCTGTTAAGCAAAAGAACTCAAAGCCCTAAGCAGTTGGCCTTCAATGTAGGGCTAATTTTCACCACAACCACCACCACCACCACCAGCAGCACTAACCCCAGACCCTCTGTGCCAGACCTATGTCCAGAGTCCACACTTAGAACCAGTTCTCATGTCATATTCTTGTAGCTATGTGATTCCTCTCAGCTCTCTTTCAGAAGATAATTGTTGTAATCATTCCCATATGTTTCTATTTTACTTAATGAATACTGAAAAAATACATTTTATATAATTATCTTATAAGCTTAAAATAAGTGCGCATGAAATAATTTATGCCACTTTTCTCTCTTTCATTTTAATGACATGTAACTGTTATGATCTTCTCTTCTTTGTTAAGGAATCCAATAACGGTGCTTATACATTCTTTTTAGCTGATTTAAAAATACATGGGCTTAAAATGACGGCATTCTCCATATAAAGAGAAGTTTTCTGATGATACTAATTGATGGATTCTTTTTTTTTCTCTTGTTCTCTGTTTTAGAACAAATTAAGGTGTTCTTTTAATAGATGTCAGCTGGAAGATATTGCTTCCTTTTCTGGTACAATTTAACAATATGTAACATTCACTACATTTACAAAGTATAAAATAACTTTCTTTTGTTATAATTTTAGAATTTTTCTAATTTATTCTTTGTTTTAAATCTTCTAGAAAAACTAAAAATGTGACATTTGTAAAGTAACCTTTCCGAAAGACAATTTTTAATTTTTGACATAGGACAGTGGCATATTAATACATACTTGGAATTATATACAGTCTTAAGCAAACCATTACACAAATATTTATAGTTCAGTCTTAACAATTAGGTGATGTTAAAGAGCACTGTAAATAATGTTGAATGAATTGGCCTCATTGTGGTCTTTCATGCTATTTTAAAGAAACTATCGGTGGCAAAAAAAAAAATGTTTTAGAAAAATGGTCTTTTATTTTTCAGCTCCAGTGGGAGAGTGCATTTTTAAGTAATTTAATTTCTACTTAAAGTGGCATATTTGTGATATTCCTTAATAAGAACATATAGCATAATCAATTTTAGAATGTGTTAATTTCACATAATTCTTTACAAAATTATTTCACAGGGTACTTAACGCACATAATTTGATTGACTAGGAAGGAGGAGGTGATGCATTATTCTCCTTATATATCTTAATCTATGTAAAAATAATGAAACACAACTTGGGTTTATAATGGAATTTTTATGTTTTTTGACAAATGTCATTTATGTCTAATAAATATTATCTTCATGTGCTCACACATACTCAGATAAAATGAGGCCACTTGAATACATGAATTTCATTACCTATCATTATTATTACAAAAACCTATCGAACACCAAATTTCCCTATGCCATACATACTTAACCCAGAAAGAAAGTGTTGCTATTTCTAATTTGAAGCATTTTAATTTTGACTGATTAACATTTGCTCCATTTGAATTATAAACAAGTTTTTATAATAACCTTATGATTCGCGAATGCCTTTTTCTAACTTTAAGTGGGAATGAAAAACACTGTAGATGTCGGGTACATTAGATTATGACCTCTAGCTAATTAAATTGCCCAAGATTTTGGAGCACATTTATAGAAAACTTTCATAGATTTGATCTCCTGTGATAGTTGCAGAAAGCAACTATCTCATCCCCATTTCACAGATGAGAAAGTGAACTTTAGAGAGTTTTACTATTCTCATCCCCATTTCACAGATGAGAAAGTGAACTTTAGAGAGTATATATATCACATAGCTAACAACTTAAACACAGACTAGTTCTTCAGATACCATGTCTAGTTTTTTTTTTCATTGTCCTACTATATTTATTCATCAAAAGTAAATATTCTCTTATTGGAAAAGTATAAACTTGATCATTTGTTCATGGACTTCTAGCTTGACACCTCCTTCAAATTTAGTACTTGTTGATAAGAAGTTTTACTAAGTAAAATGTGTTTTTGAATTTTGAAATGCAACATTTAATGAGTTCTCTTATACTATGAACATCATTTAGACTGTTTTCTTCAGTGCGATTCTGAATCTTTATACTGCCAGCATGCATATATATATATATATATATATATATATATCACCATAATTTATGAGCCCTCTAAAGTAGGATTTATTTTATACAAACATGATGCTTTATGCAACAAATAGTATTCAAGACCTAGTGCCTAATATATATATATATTATAGTACATATAATTATATATATATTATACCTATAATTGATTATATATGTAATCAATTCTATCCCATCCCAGAAGATCTTGTCATTCCTAGGAATGAGTAAAGGAAAAGAACTAGCTAGAGCTAGTAATTAACTAGTGAAGCAAAAGCAGAAAAAAACTGACATGTGAACACCAGGATATTCTTTAACTATTAATATCTCTCCCATCTTCAAATCCCATATAAGCAACATAAAAAATAACACTACTGGAGTCACAATCCAGAACTGCCATGCCCTAATCCTAGGAGAACCTAAGCCCAGACAGTAGTGACTGAGAACTTATAAAAACCAATTTCAAAATCCTTAGGTAGATTACTACTTCTGTCATTTATAACAACATCTGGGATAGAGTAGCAAAGTTACCTAAACAAGTTATGTGTATACAGACAAATCATAAAATAAAGCAGAATACTTTAAATTCTTGGGTAAATCTAAAGTGCATGTGGAAAAAGTATATAGTCAAAACAAGGTTTAAAAAAAGTATATTGTAAAAACAAGGTTTAAAAAAATATTGAGAATTATTTCCTGATAATATATGATTTTTTTTTTTAATGGACCTGACTCATTGGGAACATTCTTGATCAGAGTGGCAATGGTGGGCAATGGCGAAGGGACATCCCCTGTGGAGGGCTAAACCTAACTTGTGAGTTACTTCTCTTACTTGAGTTTGGGCAATAGATGTCTTTGAAGCATATATTGTCACCACCTATAAAATTCAAAACAAATAATGGAGTTATTTTATATAATTCATGAAAATTATTAAAATAAAAATGTAGAGTATTTAACTAATGATAGTCAATACCGAATACATTCAATTATTCAATTCTATTATATTATTGATGTAACAATTTCAGATGGTGAAAGTCAATGTATAGAAAACATACAAAAAAGTCAATATATCATCCAATATATCTCTGTTAAAAGTTATAGCTCCACTACCCTTCCTTTGAAGTAATGATTTTTCAACAGTCTGTATTTTGGGTTTGGTCATTTTTCTCCAAAATGCGAAGTAATTGTTTATACTAGCATTACTTAAAATATGAACAGTAAAAAGTTATTTAACTTCTTTCTAGGATAGATGAAAATTAGTACACTTACAATTCACCTCATGTCACCTCCTTCGTTTTACATTTGGGTAAATATGTAATATTTTTAGTTACTTTGTAATCAAATAATATTGTGGAAAATAAATTCTGTTTTCATTAGCTTTCTGCTTTTTTTGTTGTCATTACAAAACATTTAAACATTACAAAAAAGCAAAGAAGACAGCATAATGACCATGAATATACATATTCATCATGCAGGCTTAGATAATATAATATTTTTCCATTATGCTATGTGTATTTATATATTTTAGACTGAAAATTATTTTAAATTGTAGACATCATGATGTTCACTTATGTATATTTATGTATGTTCTCCTTAAAACTAAGACACTGTCTTATATAACCATAAAACTATTTTCACATCTAAGAAAAATGATTTCTTATATCACATAATATCTAGTTCATATTAAAATTTGCTAAATTGCTGTCGATTTTAACCATCTTTTATACCCATTATATAAGATAAAAATATTAGCACTCTTTTTCTCACCTTCCTCTTCCAATTTCCTCTCTTCAGCATCCCTAATAGAGTAGGAGGTGAGGATTGTCTTTTGAGGTCTCAATTAGTGGCCTGGCAGATAAATGCAAAGAAATATACTAAAGTATATTTCAATACTATTAAAAAAGGGGAAAACACATGGCATGATACATGTAGGTAAATTGCAAAGAAGTAAATAAGCATAGAGTGCAAATAATTAATAAAAAAATAAAAATAGAACTGTATATTCAGTGAAAGAGTTCCCCCAAATTCAGGGAGTATTGTGCACATAAAAACACAGTAAATCCCAGAGGTTTATTTATATGTATGTATTGAAACACCTGCCCTTCTGCATTTGCATATGTTTACAAGAGCATGGGGGTATTTGTCATTATGCACCAGGTTACAAATAAATTATTAAGTCACTAATAAAGCAAGAGGTGAGCCTGGACAACATGGGTGACGAGGAGGTGAAAAATTAGAAAGCCAACCCAACAAGAGGAAAGAAATACAGTCACCCCCCAAATCATAATTGACATACTTAATGTGTTAAAATTAGTATTAATCTTGATTGTTAATCTCAACTATTTTTCATATTGTTTAATTGAAAAAGAAGAATTTTCTTGGAATTATGTTGTCTCTGCAGAAGACATAACAACTTAGAAATTAACAAGCCCAAACTATAGAGGCAACCTATCTATATTAACATTTCAGATTTAAAATATCAGAAAAAATAAAAAAATCTTTTCTTTTTTAACATGATACATGCCATCTTATTCAGTTTACATATGATATGAACAAGCACTGGGCCAACTGTCAGCTACCGACGTGAACTCTCTCGTGGTTTTCTTTGGTCACCGGTGTCAGAATAGCTCTTTTCTGGCTAAGTGAGTAAAAGTCGAGAAACATCTAAGCAAATACAAAAGGAATTTATTTTGGGAAAGTTTCTCATTTCTCTTTTATTATCAGGTGCAAACAATATTCTCATATTATGAATACCTGTTACCAAAAGTGTGTATTTTTATTTCCATGTAAAGCCTCAAGGAAACAATCACCATATCAGCTGTACTCATTAACTTTTCACCTGAAAAAGGCTTAAGTAAACACTAATTAAAACATCAAGGGTCTTTGTTGTATCAGTACTTCTCTACTTGAAAGTTCTTTTACATGAAAGGGTTTTATTTTTATTGTTTTATTCATCTAGGATTCAAAGAAACCAAGAAGTCATAGCTTACCCTCAAATTACACATTTATACATATATGGATATTGAAAATTAAGTAAATAAAATAATTAAAAGTTGAGCTAAATACATGACTACGTATCTTAAATTGAAAACATTAACAGAATACAAAAACTGCTAAAATAAAATTTGTTTAAAAAAATAAAGCCTGTTGTTTATTATATAAAAGCCAAAACAAGCATTTACTTATTTGGTACCTATTAAAACAGTGGCATTTGCAGAGGATTTTTAGGACATTTAAACTACTTTATATTATATGATAATGATGAATACATATCATTATACACTTGTCAAAATCGATACAATATGTAACATCTAGAGGGATCCTTAATGTAAACTAAAAATTTGGGGTGATAGTGATGTGTCAGAGTGTAATTATCAGCAGTCACCAATGTACTGTCATTCTGCTGCAGGATGTTGTAGTGTGAGAGGATGGGGGGAGCAGAGAAAGGAAATTTCTGTATATCTCTCTCAATTTTTCTGTGAACCTAAAACTGCTCTTAAAATAGTCTATTATTTTTAAAAGATGAAATACATTGCTGTTGTTGGTTGTTGTTTTGAGCATGTTCTTCTCAGATTCCATTGACAGAGAATTATAATCTGGAGTCTTTTATTGCAAGTTCTGCTACACATCTTTCAGGCTGTCAAAATTCCTGGTTCAAGACCCGCCTGGGCAACTTGGCGAGACCTCATCTCTACAATAAAGCAAAAAAATCAGCTGGACGTGGTAGCGTGCGCCTGTAATTCCGGCTACTCGGAAGGCTGAGGCGGAAGGATCGCTGGAGCCCAGCAGGTGGAGGCTGGGGTGGCCGGGAGCGGCCGCTGCACTCCAGTCTGGGCGACCGAGTGAGATTCCAACTCAAAAAAAAACAAAAACAAAAACAAACAAACAAAATTCCTTTCCTCTTTCTCGTCGTGCCTTCCTTCCTTGCCTCTTTCCCTACTTCTTTTCTTTTTTCCTTCATGTTTTTTTCTCCTCTTTTTTTTGAGGGGGGGGCGATATTTAGAGAAAAGTTCTTGAATTTCAAATCTTTCTTCCTCTCTTACATTTTTTCATTAAAATTTTTCTAAAATAAATCTTTTATTTTCAACATTGTTCTCTGAGTGATGGAATTAGATGTCTTCATGTCTGTAAACTACACCATCATTTTGTTTTCAAACTGGCTGATTGGCTTCACTGAATTTTGAATTTAGATCGAATATGTGTTTTGAAATCATCTCTTTTCATTTCATTATGTCGAAAATCATCAATAAGAGATCTTAGGCAAGTCTGATTCTTTGCTTGGCTGGTGATTTGTTTTCAGAAATTTCCAAAAACTGGCAGTAGGGCTTGACTCTTCATAAGCATTTTCAAAGTTAATCTTTATGATCTATTCCCAAGCAAGAAAATCTACTAATTATTTTTTTGTCGTTCTCTTTTTTTTCTCAGTACTATGTCATATACTGGACTGGCATGATCTTTGTCATATTTATTCCTAGTGGTTTGTTATTTTGCCTAGGTAAGGTTTAATTTTTATGTCTATGTTCGAATTGTTAATATAAAGAAATAAATTAATTTTTTATTACAAATTCAATTACTTTTCTAGACATAAAGAATTTAAATTTTTATGTTTTGTGTGTGTGTTTGCTTGGCCCCCTGCCCCCTGCCCCCAAGAATCTGTTCATTTCATCTAGGTTGTTTTCTGTTCATTTCATCTAGGTTGTTTTTCTTGTTCCTGGCCACAAAGTTTGTTTTTGTTCTTGTTCTTTTGAAAAACAGTTTTACAACCTTTAAATGTTAAAAGAGTTCATAAAATATTTTCAATTATATTTTTAATATTTGTAAATATTTCTGTATCCATGTTCCCAAGAATTAGTACATTTATTGGTCTGTAGTTATAAGAGTTATTAACTAAGAATGTACTTTGACTTTTTTTATAATGTCAATTATAATTTTGTTTTCTATTTCATTATTATTTGCTCTTAACTTTTCAAAACCTGTTGTTCTTTCTCTCACTTCTTGAGATAGATGTTAATTTTCAACCTTTCTCTGTTCCTAATATTTGTATTCAAATCTACATACACCCTTGATGCATGGCTTGGCTGTGTCATGCAAGTTTTAACAAATTATATTTTCATTGTCATTTTGTTCAAAATATTTTCTATTTTTAGGTGTAATGCTTACTTTGACCTACTTGGTTTATAAAAAAATATATTGCCTAATTTCCAAACGCATGGGGTTTCCTTATCTTTTTTCTTATTTTGTGTTTATGTTAGAGTCTGGGAAAATCCTATGTATAACTTTAATCCTTTACCGTTTGTTGAGACTTTATTTCATAGCATATATTGAAGTTTAGCAATTATTCTGTGAATATTTGGGAAAAATGGATTCTGCGGTTGTCTTTTGCAGTGCTGAGTATATGTCAATAAAGTCAGCTTTGTTTATTGCATGGGTTAAATCTTCTAAACTTTCTGATATTTTGTCAACTTGCCCTATGAAACAAATGAGTATTTTTTTAAATTCTTAAATGAAATAATGATTTTTTTCCTATTTGTTTTTATTACAGCCAATTTTGTTTTATATAGCGTGACTATTAGTTGCATAGTTTACTAGGTTGTAATAAGTTTAGAGTTAGTATTTGTTCCCAGTTATTTATTTATTTATTTATTTATTTATTTTTGAGTTGGAGTCTCACTCTGTTGCCCAGACTGGAGTGCAGTGGCCGCTCCCGGCCACCAGCCTCGACCTGCTGGGCTCCGGCGATCCTTCCGCCTCAGCCTTCCAACTAGCTGGAACTACAGGCGCGCGCTACCACGCCCGACTGATTTTTTTGATTTATTGTAGAGATGAGGTCTCGCTTGCCCAGGTGGGTCTCGAACCCTCGGGCTCAGGCAATCCACTCACCTCAGCCTCCCAAAGGTGTTCCCAGTTATTTAAATCTTGATTATTATAATTATCTTTTTAACTTAAAATCTACATTGTACCCTTCTTATTTTTATTTTAAAGATGTAGGGTACAATTGAGAGTTAGGTATGCAAATGGTCATTGTACAGTTAAAGTTTGGTCCTCACTTTGGTTCCCAATTCAATTGGTTAGAGATCAAGTACCCTTATTGATGAAGTATGCCACACCCTCCCCTGACAGTTTCCCACTACTGCCAATCCCTTTCTTGTAGTATTATGATCATTGTTCAGGGCCCACTTATGAATGAGAACATGTGGTACTCAGTTCTTTGTTCCTGTGATAGATCACTGAGTATTACATACTCTAAATCTATCCAAGTTGCTGCAAAGTTTGTAATTTTGTCCTGCTTTAAGGCTGCATAATATTTCATCGTGTTTATGCACCACATTTTTTATACGGTTTAATTTCGAGGGGAAGTATGATTGGTTCCACTTTTTTGCTATTATGAAGAGTGTTTCAGTAAATATGTGTGCACAAGTAACTCTTTTATAGAATGATTTGAATTCCTTCGGGTATACCCAGAAGGCAGATTGCTGGGTTGTATAGGAGGTTGATTCTTAGATCTTTTAGGTATCACCACACTATTTTCCACAGAGGTTGTAATAGTTTACACTCCCACCAATAGTGTATAAGTATTCCCTTTTTCCTGCATCCTCTCCAGCATCTGTTGTTTTCTGAGTTATTGTTGATGGCCATCTGACTGGAGTTAGGTGGTATCTAAGTGTAGTTTTAATTTACATTTCTCTGATGATTAGTGAGGCTGAGCATTTTTTCATGAATCTGTTGGCTGCTTGTGTGTCATCTTATGAGAGGTGTCGACTCATATCTTTTGCCCACTTTTTAATGGGACTGGGTTTTTTGTTTGTTTGTTTCCTTTTTGGCACATTTCAGTTCCTTGTTGATCCTAAATTTTAGGCATTTATCAGATATACAGTTGGCAAATATTTTTTCCCAGTCTGTAGGCTGTCTCCCTGCTCTCTTGATGGTTTCTTTGGTTTTTTAGAAGCTTGTCAGTTTGATGAGGTTCCATTCTTATCTCTTATGGCACAGGCACTTAGGCTTTTGATTAGGAATTGGTTACCAGTTCCAATTTCCATAAGGGTGTCTCCTGAATTTTCAAATGTTCTTATAGTCTGAGGTTTCACATCTAGGTCTTTCATCCACTTAGGGTTGATTTTTGTGTATGGTGATAGGTAGGGGTCTTGTTTTAATCTTTTGCATGTGGTCAGCCAGTTTTCTCAGCACCATTTGCTGAATATGTTCTCCTTTCCTTGTGATTATTAGTGGAGGCTCTGTTGAAGAAGAATTGGTTCAGAAATTGATGTTTAGCTTCTGGAATCTCTATCCTGTTCCATTGGTCTACATGCCTATTTTTCTGCCAATACCAGGCTGTTTTGGTTATTGTAGCCTTATAATAAAATCTAAAGTCTGGAAGTGTGATACTTCCCACTTTATTTCTTTTTTTGAGGACTGTTTTGGCTATTCGTGGTCTTTTATACTTACATATGCATTTGTGTATTGTTGTTCCCAGGTCTGAGAAGAATGCTGCTGGTAATTTAATGGGTATTGCATTAAATCTGTAGATTGCCTTGGGTAGGATGGACATCTTAACAGTGCTGATTCTTCCAATCCATGAACATGGAATGTTTTTCCATATGTTTGTGTCATCTTTGATTTCTTTGAGCAATATTTTGTAGTTTTCATTGTAAAGATCTTTTACTTCTCTGGTTAGGAGGATGCCAAGGCATTTCATTTTTGTGTGTGTTTTTATTGTGGATGGGATTATGCTTTATATTTGGTTCTCTCCCTGTTTGTTGTTGGTGTATAAGAATATGACTGCCTTTTGCACATTGATTTTGCACCTTGAGACTTTGCCAAAGTCCTTTATCAGTGCAAGAAAGTTTTTGACAGATTTTTTTGAATTTTCGAGGTATAGAATCATATCATCAGCAAAAAGGGATAGCTTGACTCCCTCATTCCTATTTGGATACCCCTGATTTCCTTCTCTTGTCTCTAGCAGGGACTCCCAACACTATGTTGAACAAGAGGGTTGAAAGTGGCAACATTGTCTTGTTCTGGTTTTCAGGGTAAGTGTTTCCAGTTTTTGTCCATTTAGCAATATGTTGGCTGTGGGTTTTCGTAGATGGTTCCTACTATTTTGAGAAATGTTCCCTCTATGACTGGATGTTCAAGGGTTTTTATCAAGAAGGGATTCTGGATTTCATCAAAACCTTATTCTGTGTCTAATGATATAATTATGTGAATTTTATTTCCACCATCCCCACCCCATGATTCCTATTTTTACATTTGTTGATGTATTTTACTACATTTATGGTTGTGCGGATGTTGAACCAGCCCTGCATCCCAGGTATGAAGCCTACTTGGTCATGGTGCCTGACTTTTGAGATATATTTTTGGATCCGATTATTAAGATGTGTTTTTGAATCCAATTTGCTATAATCTTGTTGTGTATTTTTGCATCTGTGTTCATTAGGGATATTGGTCTGTAACTCTCTTTTCTTGTTGGATCTTTACCTGGTTTGGGTATCATTGGGATGTTAGCCTCATAAAATGATTTGGCGAGAATTCCATTGTTCTTGACTGCTTGGAATACTTTCAATTGGATTGGTATCAACTCTTGTTTGCATGTTGGGTGCCCATATGTTTGGGATGGATATTTATTACTGATGGATTGAACCTTTTATCATTATGTAATGACCTTCTGTAGCTTTTTTCATTGTTTATAACATAAAAGATATTTTATCTGATATTAAGTGCCCAACTCCTGCTTTCTTTTGTGTTCCTGTCACCTAACAAACAAACAAGAAAACAACTGACAGATGCACTCGCCCTGAAAAACACCAATAGGTGAATAGAAAGATTAAAAAACACACACACACACACACAAAAAGAGCTCACACTGTGGCCGTTTTTTAGAACTTCACATTCCTTTCCCAAGCAAAGCCACCGCTTTTGACCATCACAGCAATAGGGAGCAGTAAGGAGCAGTAGGGAGCAGTAGGGAGCAGTATTCCCCTCCCCTCTGGGCACAGACCCATCAGGTTGTTCTTCTCATGGGCCAGATGCCCCAGGCATGGACTGTTATGGGAGTAGGGTGAATCAGATCTGGACTCACCCAACTTGTCCTCTGCTGCCAAGTTCCCCACTCAGATCTGATGTGTGGGTCCCTGGTCCAGTGTGGCGGTGGGACGTCTGTCTCTCCACGTCCGATTCTGAAGTTTCCTCTCTGGATCAGTAATGGTCAATCCCAGAAGGGTGCAGAGTTCGCCTCTATGTCCCAGGTTGGAGGCTGAACAGAGCTGGGGGGTGGCCAATGCAGGTCTCTGCCAGGTCTGGGAGAGAAAATGGCAGCGACTGGTGTCTCCTCACTGGTGTGTGTGTGGGGAGGGGGCTAAGATGCAGATTTCCTCCCTGTACCCTCCACATGGTCCCCGCTGCTAGTACCCGGCCTACGGCCATGGTCATGGCGTGGGCCAGGTACCAGGTGCTGAGAAACAGCTGACCTCCGCAGCCTCCTTCCAAGAGACCCCGAGAATGGCTGATGAACCTGCATGCTAGGGGGCTCTGACCTCAAGTGGTGGTACCTTGCAGCCACCTACGGAGGGGAGTCCCAGGTGCTTGATCCCAAGTCTTCCCGCAGATGGACTTTCACTCACCCAGCAGCACTCGCCCACTCACCCAGATTGTCTTTCAGAACACTCCTCCTTGCAGAGACGTTCACTCTCCCACCAGTTCCATCACCATCTTACCTCCTCCCCCCATTGTATCCTTCTTGCCATATCTCTAGTGGCTTTCTTTTGAAAAAAGTTTGTTATATATTTTTATATTTTTTTTACTTTGAATCTTTCTGTGTACTTTATTTATGTGTAGTATGTATTTTTTAGTTTTATATGTTTAACCTGACTGACAATCATCTTCTTAATGGAACATTCGCTTATTTACCTTTGTGAGGTAATTACAGAATTATTTGGGTTTAAATCCACCACGTTGTTCCCCTCTTTTTTGGTCCACAGTTCTGCTTTTCCTCTTAAATGTATTTAAAGTATTTTTAAAACATTTTACCTTTCTATTTCCTTCATATGTTAACTGTGTGTTTTTACACCTCAAGCTTCATTGCTATTATGGAGTTTTGCAGTACATATTTAGACTTGCCCATTTCCTTACGCTTTTTATTGTCTCTAACATTTAGTTTCCAAACTAGACAATTATTTTTTACTTGAAGAACACTATTTTTGTATGCCTTTAATTGCAGGCTACCGGTGACATTTTTTGCTCAGTTTTTGTTTATTGAAAATGACTTGATTTCACTTCCACCCTTATAAATTATTTTCTCTGGTTATAAGATTCCAAAATGGCAACTATTTTTTCTTCAATATTCTTGAGAATATAATTCCATTATCTTCTGCTTTTATTGGTTTTGATGATATCAAGGTTATGCTTTTTAAAAAGATAGTATGATTTTCTCCTGCTGCTTTTAATTTACTTTGTGTTTATTTTGAAGAGTTTTACACTGATATGCCTAGACATAGCTTCCTTTGATTTAAGCTGCTTCAAATTCACTGAAGCCCTTTTGCAATTCAAAAAAAAGAAGTCAATATCTCTTTACTTATTCTTCCTTCCCAACTCTCTTTTTTCTGTTTGTGAGTCAAATTAAAATATTTATGACCTCATATTTATATCCCTTTTCTTTTACATCTCCATGATTTTCATTTTGAATACCTTTTTTTTTTTTACTTTTCACTCAGTTCACTTACTCTTTCATTTATCTCTATATAATCATTTATTAAGCCCATCTATTGAGTTCTTATTTTTCTTAAAATTTTTATGTCTAGAAACTCCATTTGTTTCCATTTCTCTGTCAAAGTTCTTAGTGTCATATTTTAAATTGTTGAACAGTCTGTATCTAATCAGCTCATTCTATGGATTTTTTTTCATTGTTTTCTTTTTTTTACAAACACATTTTCATCTGGTGTTTTTGGTTGAATGCTAGGCACTCTATATAAAAAAGTAGAAATAATATGAGGCCTATAGTGTCATTATTAACTCAGAGAGAATTTATATTTGCTCTTGAAGACCTTTTATTTTAGGATTCTCTTAGGGTCTCAGTGCAAAGCATTGTGTTTAAGCAGGTGTCTCTTTTATTAAATTTTACTGGTTTGTTTGGAGAGGCCCTGTGCATCACATTATAATCCCCAAATGAAGCTCCCAGAAGTCAACCTTTCCGCTGACTTTTCAGGAATTATTGGTTGTCCTCTATGTAAAATTGACTCAAATGTAGGGTTCTTGTTTTTTTGTTGTTGTTGTTCCCCCCCCAGGTTTGGATATTGGCTCCATAACTCTTCTCTGTCATGTAAACTTTCTTCTGCTTTTAGGCATTTCTTAAATTTAATTTTTTCACTTGACTTTCTACTTAACTTTTTCTGAATTTTAAATCTTTTTCTATTTGCTCTATATCCTGTACTTTCTTTAAATTTCAATCTTCTAGGCTGTCAGTTATCTTTCTAGGTTTTTTTTTTTTTTTCAATTTTGGCAATTGTTTTTAGTAACTAAGAGCACTTTTTGGGTTTGTGAGCTGTTCCTTTTTATAGCACTCAATTATATTTTCATATAGAAACAAGTAACTTTTAAAACTCTCTAAGCATACTAAGAGGAATACTTTTAAATTTTCTCTTTTTTTCCTTCTGAATTATATTAGAGATGCATTTTCTGTTTTATTTTTGTCTTTCACTTGCTTTCTTTCTTCCCTCAGCAGGAATTAAGAGCTGCTGGCAACATTCCTACTTCTCGCTCTCCACAACATTCACAGCTTGCCACCAATATCTGCCTTGGGACTACTAGAGCCAGTGTCATCATGTCTTTTATTTCTGTTTATCTGATAACACAAGAAGCTCAGAATTCTCTTATTATCCATAATTCCTCAGTTCTGATCCACATACAGCTCTAAGGATCACTCTTTTAATCACCTCTGAGTTCACATCGCTCATGAATCTTCATGTTGGTAAAACAACCAACCAAACAAAGAAAACAAAACTTTTAAGCTAACCTGAGCAACTCATTGTCTAACATTGGCAAACCTTTTGTACCATCAGTTACATCCCTGAACATGCATCTGGCTAAAACTCAAAAAAGTTTTTTAATGCCAATCCTTCCTCTGCGAACCTACATTGTGGTCAAACTTATGTTAACCCCTAAATCATTTTCCCTTTATTCCACCAAAACCAACTTTTATTATCTTTTATTTTATTTTTTTACTTTGACATAAAGATGTGGAGTACAAGTCAGGATGAGATACGTAAATAGTCTACATACCGGTGAAGTTTGGGTCTTCAACTGGTCTTTATTTTCCCTGGTTTAGGATCAGGTACCCTTAGTGGTGTTACATGCCGCTTCCTCCTCCACTGGTAGTGTCTCGCTAATGCTGATCCCAACCTGGGCATGATTCTCTATTTATAAAACTCTAACAACCCGGCAGCTAGTTCTTACTTAGGAGTGTTATTACCTGATTTACTGTCACCCTCTCAACTATTACTTCTATCATTATCTCAGGTTATTTTAACATTCTAGTTTCTAAAATCCAGTAGATTGCTTGTCTCATAACCCGGTTTATTGGCTTCCTGGTCTCCTATACTTCATTCTTGACCTTTACCCCACTAATTCTTATGGTCACATCATAGGTCTTGTCTTGACAGATCACTCCAACTCCTGCAAAACCTTAGTTACAAATATTCCACTCTTTCATCACCTCCTCTCATTTTGCCAGCTTATTCTTTCTAGAAATTAAACTCCAACAATTTGTCCAACTTAGTATAACCCGCAATATTTGGTATTTTCCAACTTTCCAATATATTTTCTTCCATTGCATCATATCTAGCTTTAATTTCGTAGTCATCAATTAGGGAAGCTTTTCATAATTTTCACTTACTCCTCCCTGTGTTTTGTCTCGCTTGTTTGTCCAAATATCAAAAATAGCAACTATCAAATAGTTTACAAAGCTCTCACTAAAACATCATGCCACCCAGGCAGCCCCTGTGGCTTAATACCCTGTTCTCTTTAGTTACCATACAAAATATTTGTCTATATTCTTGACTTTTGATAAGCATTCAATTATACAATGGATGTCATTTTCTCATGCTCATATAAAGTCATCACTCAGACAACTCTGCCTTTTTTCATTTACATCTAGTTTTACTTCTCTGCGGTGTTTTTCCCATGAACTTGCCTATATGTTCTTATTTTTCCATTAAACAAAAAGTAATTCAGCCCCAAACCTCACGTTGTTTCTTGATGCCAATTAATTATCTAGTTAGCTTTACATTCATTTACCTTTATAACATAGCTCTGTGAAAGAGTACTCTGTATTTGCTATCTTCAGTTTTTGTCCTACCGTTTCTACAACGAAACAAACAAAAGAAAACCCTCTCAATCTTATCAAGATTTGCACAACTACTCTACTGAACTGCTTTAATCACAGACTCCTCCCATCCCAGCATGCAACCTATGAAATATGACTTTGGTGTTCCTAGCATCATTCTGTTTCCCTGCCCCGTGAATCTGAAATGTACCATGACTGAAGTCAAGGGTGGTAATGATAAGGGCCAAAAACACAAGCTTGAAAAGAAGTAAAAGCATTTGCTATTGGCTATGAGACTATGCAGTGGATGAAGGCTGGAAAGATATTCAATAGACTATTGGTGGAGACTGAAAGATATGTGAAGAACTTATATGTACAAAATATAAAGAGAGCAATATATTTATAAATATGTAAATTATCAACTTTTATGCATCTCGCTGACAGAATGTGTTTCTCTAAAAGCAGAACTGGAGCTGAGCTGTATGAGTTCTAGTACTTTCCTGTCATGTTCAACTCTCTTAAGATTTCTGGATCTTGCTTCTGGAAAGCTCCTCATCTCTAGCCAGATTTCTTTCTAGATAGACTAGGTAGATGATTCTCTTGTATTCAGATCTATTCATCTGTTCCAGAGGATAAGTTGTTCTTCAGGAGACTTTGTACAACTCACCTTTGCTCTGCATGTACTTTGTAATAGAGATAGTAATGGAATAAGGTGTTGCACAGTAAAATTAAACAACAACAACAGCAAAGAGGACTTGGGTGAACATGGAACAATTGAGCTATTGGAGAAAGAGTCTAAGAAAAGTAAATGAAACTATAAAATGATGTCTGAAATAGTCATATCACATCAAAACTACCAGATTAAACCTTTAATTGATAGGCAGTATTTATATTGAAATTTTTAAAACCAGTGTCTAACCTTGAAAGATGGCCAGAAATTTCTGAGTATGTATGAAGAAGACAAGTATAATCTCAGATAGAGTTGAACATCTAGTTGAACATCAAGGTTAAACTCAATGAGGAGCTTTTATTTTAGGATGTCCTATTTATCTCCATGTTCCCAACAGTCAAAAGAGATTCTTGAATATAATAGAAACTCTGTAAATATTTGTTGGGTATGAATAAATGTATGTTAAAAGTTATGAATATTTATGTATAAATTGACAGAGATGCAGAAATCTTCATATATTTTTGAAAAATATTAAGTAATGCACCATGACTGAAGTCTAGGGTGGTAATAATGAAGGTAAAAATACCAAGCAACAAAGGGAGCAAAAGACTTGTAATCATATTACTATACTTCCATTGTGTAATTGAATGAATAAAAATAGGCATTTTATAAGTCTTCAGTTTTGTAGTAAACAGTGTGCATGTTTAGAGAATTTATAGTTTTTTAAGTGTGTCAGCTCATAGCACATACACGGTTTTCTTTAGAAATGATGAATAGGGCCATGTTTTCCTTGTATAAGTAATATAGAGATTATTTAACTTGAATAGCATTTTGTTTAATTGGCCTATACTTTTAAATACCTTCATAGAAAGATAATAGGAAATGAATTTTCTGAAATTCTTGCTAATACATATTCCAAACTATTCTGAGTATAGTATGTCTGAACAGTTGATTTGATGTAAATAACATATCTTCCAACCTATCATACAGTTTCTTATTCTGGTTAGGAACAACCTATTTAGTAAACTCAGGTGTTGCTTTTCAGAAATAACTATTGTCTATTGATCAAAATAAAATTTTCTTTTTTTATTTCAGGATGCCGGCACACTCAGGAGGAAGTGAGTGTTGAAACCATGTGTCACAGCTGCAGAAGGCATTAACAGCAGCAGCAAGAGATTCGGGTGGCAGGTGCAATGGGCTAGAAATTGGGAAACTCACGTTGTGCCATTTGTAGAAAAAGGTTCAATCTATATGTTTATCCATTGTAGAGACAAACTAAATTTATTGCAAATTAATAGGCAAAGCCTAGAAAGTGGATATAGTTTAGAAAAGGTTGGAGAGACAGTTCAAAAATCAAAGCCACAAACAGGAGTTACTAGGAAGATGAGATGAGTTTCTGTAGACTTTGAGTGAAGAATTAGATGTCTGTCTCTTGTTATATTAAACCACCTTTAAGAAAATTTGAGCTAAAAATCATTAAATATATTTTAAGGAAGACATATTTGCTTTTTTAAAATGTACTTTAACATCTAACTCTAACTTCAAACCACAATTGAAGATATAGTTTTATTTTTTCAGGAGCTTAGACTAGAATATTCTATATTGATTATAAGTAATAATATTGCTTTAACCCCTAAATTCTCCCATTTTTATTTTTCGCAGGCACAACAGTTATAGGCATAGTTTGCTTTATTGCAGTTCACTTTATTTTGCCTCATACATACGTTTTTTTCTTTACAAATTGAAGGTTTGTGGCAAATCTGCATCAAGTATAAGTCAGTCAGGACTATTTTTTCCAACACCACATACTCACTTCGTGTCTCCATGTCACATGTTGGGAATTCTCACAATATTTAAATCTTTAGTGTTATTATACCTCTAATTTTTATCTGTAATCAACGATCTTTGTTGTTACTATTGCAATTGCTGTGGTGTGACATGAATGCCCCCAATATAATACAACTAAACTTAGTTGAAACATGTTATGTGTGTTCTGACTGCTCCACTGAACAGCCATTCCCCAATCTCTCTCATTCTCTTCAGGCCTCCCTTTTTACCGAGACACAGCAATGTTGAAAGAAGGCCTATTAATCCTAAAATAAGTTTTTTTTGTTTTTTTGTTTTTTTGAGTTGGAGTCTCACTCCGTCGCCCAGACTGGAGTGCAGTGGCTGCTCCCGGCCACCGCAGCCTCGACCTGCTGGGCTCCGGCGATCCTTTCGCCTCAGCCTTCCAAGTAGCTGGAACTACAGGCGTGCACTGCCACACCCGGCTAATTTTTTGATTTATTGTAGAGATGCGGTCTCGCCAAGTTGCCCAGGCGGGTCTCGAACCTGCGGGCTCAGGCAATCCACTCACCTCAGCCTCCCAAAGTACTGGGATTACAGGCTGAGCCACCGAGCCCAGCTTAAAATGAGTTTTAAGTATTCAAGTGAAAGAAAGAGTCACACTTTTGTTCCTTTAAATCAAAAGCCAGAAAGTCCAAAGCTGAGGAAGGTTGAAAGCAAGGTCTCTTGTGCCCAATAGCCAAGTTATAAATGCAAAGAAAAGGTACTTGGAGGAAATTAAGTGCTACCTCTGTGAATAAATGAATGATAAGAAAGCAAAACAGCCTTACTGCTGATATGAAGTGATTTTGAATGATGTGGATAGAAGATAAAACTAGTCACATTACCCTAAGCCAAAGGCTAATCCAGAACAAGACCCTCACTCTTGTCAATTCTGTGAAGGCAGAGAGAGAGAAGGAAGCTGCAGAAGAAATGATTGAAAGTAACAGAGGTTGTTCATGAGGTTTAAGGAAAGCAGTCATCTCTGTAACATAAATGTACAAGCATGGATATAGGAGCTCAGCAAGTTATCCAGAAGATCTTGATAAGACAACTGATGAAGATGGCTGTGCCAGACAATAGATTTTCAGTGTAGACAAAACAGTCTTCTACTGGAAGACTCGTATAACTAGAGAGGAGAAGTCAGTGCCTGCCTTCAAAACTTGAAAGGACAGGCTGACTCATTTGTTAGAGGCTAATGCAACTGATGAGTTTTAAGTTGAAGCCAGGGCTCACTTACCATTTAAAAAATTCTAATATCCTTAAGCATTATGTTAAGTCTACTCTGCCTGTTCTCTATAAATGAAATAACAAAGCCTACATGAAAGTATATCTGTTTACAGCATGCTTTACTGGATATTTTAAGCCCACATTTGAGACCTACTGCTTAGAGAAAAAGATTCCTTTTAAAATATTCCTGCTCATTGATAAGTCGCATAGTCACCAAAGAGCTCTAATGGAGATGTACAAGAAGATTAATATTGTTTTTATGCTTGCTAAAGCAACATCCATTCCGTGGCTCATGGATCAAGGAGATACTTTGGCTTTCAAGTCTTATTTTCTAAAATATATATCCGGAATGGCTATAGTTTCCATATATAATGATTCCTTTGATGGAACTGGACAAAGTAAATTGGAAAGCTTCTGGAAAGGACTCACTATTCTAGATGTCAGGAAGAAGATTTGTGATTCATGAAAGGTAGTCAAATATCAACATTAATGGGAGTTTGGAAGCAGTTAATTCCAATTCTCATGGATTACTTTAAAAGATTCATTACTGCAGTGGAGCGAGTAGCTGCAAATGTAAAAATGGAAAGAAAACTAGAATTATAAGTAGAGCCTAAAGATGTAACTGCACTGTCATGATAAAATTTGATTGGATGACACATTTCTTCTTATGGATGAGCAAAGAATGGCATTTCTTGAGATGGAAACTACTTGTGGTAAAGATGTTTTGAACATTGTAGAAATGACAATGAAAGACATAGAATATTACTTTAACTTGGTTAATGTAATGATAAAGCAGTGACAGTGTTTGGGAGTGTTGGTTCTAATTTTTAAAATGTTCCTAGCGTGGGTAAATGCTATCAAACTCCCGGGAACTGCAATCATTAGTAAAAGTAAGGTAAAAGGGACCTGAAAACAGGAAAAATGCCGGCTGTAAGAAAGGCTCCAGCTAAATGCAGCCATGATGGAGGCAAAGCCCCATGGATCCTGTTTGACGGACCTTCCCTAACTTTGAAGGATTGCGTGCATAGGCTTTGAGAATGTTCCTTCTTTAAATGAGATAGTAGATGCACAGATGGATGATGGCATTTG